>CBVK0103383071.1:0-17273 GCA_900067695.1 Picea abies | reverse complement strand
AGATCGGTCTCGGCATTCCTGCTGAACCGCTCTTCCGATCTCACTTTTCTCTATCTCTCTCTTTGCACAAGGAAGGCTAAAGGGTTGGGACAAAGGGAATATGCAATTGGGTATAGTTTCTTTGCTATGATTCTCCTCCTCCAAATGGGACCCCTAACCGTTATTTTATAGGCTAGAAGAAGATAGGTATTTGGACTAACCCTCGGCCATGCATGGCTGGAAGGTTGAGTTAACTCACCCAAAGCTATGTGTTTCGTCGACAACTTTCCTTTTTTCGTGCTTTTGTAGGTACATGTGGTTTGTTTTGGGTCAGCTAGCGTGTACACACGTGCAGTAATAGAGTAGGGTGCGTGGGCCTTTATAAAAAGTGTTTTTAAGAAGAGTTGTTCAGCAGTGCTTTGGAAAAGAAGGAATCTGAGATGGCCTGATGTCAAGTAATCATGTCTAGTGCAAATTAGGGTTATAAAAGATGCCCCCTAATGTGTGAGGTTAGAAGAGCATCCAATGGCCGAAATACATTACCAATCTTTATTGATGTGCTGAACAAGTGAGCCCAGGGACCGGGAATCGAGAGGCGTCGTTTGCAAAAATAACAATTGTCTCACCGAGGCAGGCATACCCATGCTCGGGATAGAATAAACGCATGGATACCAATCAAATACATTATAGATCCATGTCATATAACTATATAAAGTGTAGCCGCGAACAATACACAGCAGAGAAACATCTCGAAATGAAAAAGATATACATGTAGAGTATCCATCTTCTTCTGGTGGCTGGAGATGAGGTCGTCAGATCTCAAGAAACAACTTCAAAATATTCAAAAATCGGGTAGGAGTGTAATATGAGTGTACGACTTCACTACCCAGAGGTCTTCGACGACTCGTTGGTCACAAACTAGAGAATCTTGATGATCATACTGAAGGCTTCATTGATTTCAAAAAAAGACTTGATTGGACATTTAGAATGGTCGAGTATGAGAGAAAGAGACAAATTGCAGAGGGGTCGACTCAGGCTTGGTAAAAAATTCCCTTGGACAATAGCATGAAAAATGATGAGACTTGGGCAGCATGGCATTAATCATAAGTTCACGAGGTAGGAGGCAAGGCAAACTCTCCATATGTTTGGAAGAATAACCAAACAGAGGAGGACACAGCTCTATGTAGTGAGAACAAATTCCTAAGGTCGTATTAAATCCCATAGTTTGACGAACAAACAGACATATGTGCTTTATCCAAGGTCGAATTATTATGCTGCCAATAACGAAAATACTTTTCCCTTCCTCTTTTTGGGGTATATTTGAATTTTTTGTCTTTTTCGATGATTTTGGAAAAAAGAATAAAGGAATGTTACGTTACAACGAAGGAACGAGTGTTACAAACATACAAGTTCAAGGTGCAAGGACAATATTGATGTTCAGAATAATGATACTCGGGAAAAATCCTCCGGGGGCCAAGGGTGTTAAGACACAGAGGAAAAATGCTACAAGGCTTGTGTATAAGTTATGCTTCAGATGGTTCAGTTGGGAGCAACATGGAGCCGACATTTAGACCAAAGACACAAATATGCAAATGCAGTTAACAAAACACACAATAGTAACGTCCTTCAATGTAAGTTTAACGAGCCCAGAGAAGGTAAGCTCGACGGTTTTTCATATTTAGGGAGTCTGAAAAAACGTAAAAGGAGACTCCATTGGGGTACCTTTTTCGAAGGTAGTCTAGTCAGTTCGAAAAAGGGGTAAACAAGCACCGACAAGTCGTCTATTCAAAACCATTTTAGCGAGTGTGATAAAGACAAGATCACTCGATAATTTTTTCATTTTTAAGGAGTCTGAAAAAAGATTAACTATGGACTCTGTCAGGAATGTTCTTCTGGACCAGTTTAACGAGTGTGAAAGAACAAGGTCACTCGACGATCTTTTCAATTTTAGGGAGTCTGAAAAGAGCTTAACTATGGCCTCCGTGGGGGTTTCGTTTTCATAAATTTAGTCCCTCAGGCCCAAAAAAGGGTTAAAATGATACCTGAGAGTACTCTTCTAGAGAACTAAAGTTCCATAGAGCATACCTTTGTTCGTACAATTGACCATCTGGACCGAAAAATGGGTAAACTACCGGTGGAAATACGTGACTTCAAATTTCAGTTTAACAAGTGTGAAAGGCCACAAGATCACTCGACAATCTTTTCATGTTTAGAGGGTCTGAAAAGGGCTTAAAAGAAGACCCGTTATGTCTTTTTGGAGTCTCGAGGGTGAGGTCAAGAGTGAAAAAGAATCATGAAAATGAGGCTCAAACTTGTAATCAGAAAAAACAACAAAGACTCCCAAGCCTACAGTTATTAGAGATAGCATGGACACCATAATGCGACCAGGATCTACCTAGGGCTTCCATGTTCCGGTAAGCTCTACCACCAAGTTGTGACACTTCTAAAGCAGCAATGATGGTTCCATGTTGCAACCTGATGGGATCGATCCTATGGAAAAGGGATAAAGACAACGAGATACAAAAGTTAGGGTAGAAATCTAACCTACATGCTCAAGTTGATCATCGAAATTTTTTCCCGGACCATCGAAAGTTACCCCAAAACTCCAAAAAAATGTCTCGATACCCAATCATACCCCTCCAATGCAACTCCTGGATCACTCTAAATGGTTTTTGGTTATATCCCGAAAAATTGTCCATGAAAGAGAAGGCCTCGCAACCCGCACATTCATCAATTATCTGGTTGATGAATGGTGTGGGAAAATTATCTTTGGGACAGGCCTTGTTCAAATCATGGAAGTCTGTACATACATGAATCATGCCTTGTTTTTTATTGACCGGCATGGGGTTCGACACCCATTGGGTCAAATGGATAGGATAGATAAAACCAGCTTTTAGCAGTTTCTCAACTTTGACCTTAATGGTTGCTTTCCTGGGGTTAACTGGACGAAGCTTCTACCGAACAGGCTTGGCATCTGGATAAGTTGTGATTTTATGTTCAACTATTTTTGGATTGATGTCTGGCATTTCCTCGTAAGACTAGGTAAAACCATCATGGAATTTTTTAAATAGATTTATGTAGATTTGAATCTCTCCGGGGGAGCAGTCAGCTCCGACGAAAATGTTCTCCATGACGCCAGGGGTTCTGGAGATATTGATCGGTATGGTTTCAGTGATGGTTTCCATATTACCCTCAGCATAGACATTGTGTGTAGCTAAGGAATTAATAAGACAAGACCTATCTCCAGTCATAGTCAAGGTGAATTCTCCAGCCTTAATTCTATTTAACTCTGGGAGGAAGTATGATCTATGATGAAGATCATCCCAGGGTTTGTCCGGACTAGTCATTGCTTCAATTACTGCTTCTTCAAAGGGCAAGAATAAGTCTAACGAATCAGTGTCAGTGAGAAAACCTTCAGCCCAAATAGGCTCTAGCAAGGGATCAAACTCTTATGCAGGAGTTGGATTGGGGTTGGATAAAGCTTGCTGGACTAAAGAGTATGCTACTTTAGTTGCGGACAAGGGCATGGACATGCCTGGGTGCCCTATCCCCTCCATCGTGGCCAATGGGGAAGGAAGTATCCACGGATTGGTGAAGTAAGTCGTGCGAAATGACAAAACTTGGAAAATCTCAACCTTATGGTGGTTGGATATGAACTTGACATCACCTTGAGGGGGCGGGTAATCGAAGGTACCCATCAAAGATGGGCACAAACCAACCCCTATGTTGACTATGCCTGGTTGAGGATTATCAATCATCGGGACCGCGAATACCCCCAATGAAGGGTCAGGTTTGGAGAAAGACAATTGATCAATGGTTACAATTCGGTCTTTGTGTGGAAACAACAAGACCCGGAAAAATGTAGCAACCACTGCTTGCATGGAATAAGTCCAACTCCTTCCTAACAAGAGATTGTAGTCGAGGGATGCATCGACTACTCCTACCTTGACGCACATGGTCTTCCCTCCCAACTGCATGGGAAAAGAGCGAATGATACCATGTGGTCGGAACAAATGATCATCAAAAGTAGTGAGAAGAGTAGGCAACAGAGCCAAAACGGGCTGGCCAATGGCCTTCCAACATGCCAATGACATAACGCATGTTGAGGTGCCCTCATTAGCCACCATGCGGAAAATATTCCACATAAAAGTTTTCGTGCGGTGAGACACTTCTATCTGAAATGCTACATTGTAAGGAAGACAAGGTTTTAAGTCAGATGTATCCAGCATGATGGTACTTGGATTACAAGTCTCAGTAGATCCTAAAGAAGTTAACAAAGATTTCCTCTGGGAAGGGCAGCTTTGGAGGACCTCCAAAGTAGACATCGCACAACGGGTTTGAGACAAATCCTCCACCACAAAATAGTTCTGGGAACCCTTGCGTTTGGGTTGTGAGAATATTTTTTGAATGTGCCTTTTGGGATGCGTGTCATTGTTTCACCCAAAGTATTCTCAATCTGTAGAGGAAGAGATGGGAGTTCGACTTCTTTTCCCTTCTCAGAAGTGCTTGGTTTGCTATAGTCATGCACTCTAGTCAATAGAAAAGCATCACCCTTCATCATATATACATCTGCGGATGTGGGATTGTTCAAAGATGAAGAGGGTCCTTGACTTCCCCCTTCCATGCTTGTAGAGGCTTGGGTTAGGTTTTTCCCATGCTAAAATGGATTGGTTAACACAACAGGTTGTTGTTGTGCCACAAACTTTTGGGCCTTTGCAAGCCGGGGACATAGGTGGGTCGGGTGGTCTTCTGCACACAGGTTGCATGGATACCTCGCCTTTCGTTTCTTGGTATTTCCCCCACCAACATTATCAGTGGGTTTCTTATCCCCCTTACCCTTATTTCATTGTTTTTTCTTTCCTTCATGTTGTTGGGTGGCCTTTGGATTCGTCGATTGAACTGAGTGTACATCTGACATTTTAGTAGGGGGAGCAACCAAAACAGTAGTTTGGCTAGTTGTTGTGTGTTGTATAGATAATTGTTGCAACTGCTTCGTTAGTTGCTCAATGGGTTGTGTTTGTGCTGAACCAACAATACCATCAACATGTGGTCCAACTCTCTGTCTGGTTTTATCAAGTATTGAGCATGGCACATCTGGAAATATCTCGTATAATAAACTGGATTGAGAATAGATGAGCTCAAGATGTTGAGCTCTCATGATGGCGTCTTCTTCAGAGAACACTCCCGATGTCACAATGTCTTTGGATAATTGTGGGACCGAAGACTTAAGGAACCAATCGAGCAAGAATGTTGGTGGGACTGGTACCTTGATTAAACTCTTTCGGCGTCTCCATTCTCGGATGTGATCAGAGATATGGTCCTCTTTTTTCTGTGCGAAATTGGCCAGCAATTTTGTACCAGCGTCGTATCTCATAGGTAATTGGAAATGGTTTAGGAAGGCCATTGCCAATTCACCAAAGGAATAGTATCTTGAGCGGTCGAGCTCAATGTACCATTTCACGGCACTCCCAATGAGAGTATGTTGAAACAATCGCAACTGCAAAGAGTTGTCTTTCAACGAGTTAGATGAGCACCAAAGGTGGAAGGTAGTCACATGATCGCCTAGATCTTCGTTTGGCTTAGATTTGAACTTTGGTATGTTAGAAGGAAACTTCGTCGACATAGGGGGCCAACACAGATCGTGACAAACAGGTTCATTCAACAACCTTGTCAAGTCTGGAAAATGTAAGGTTTCCAGGAAAGGTAGTTTGGGTTGTTGGTGTTAACCTGGGAAAAAGGGACCTAGAGTTTGATTGGCACTAGGTTTCCAAAAAAATTTTGTCTTCTGGCCTATGTTATGGTAAAAACCATGGCCATGACCAATGTATGGATTCTGCGTGTGAGGAGACATCATCGGCTGATTTCCAAAATAGGACATAGATGGATGGGCATGCATTACATTCGGAGGACTTTGGGAAGGGTTTCCCCATGTCGATCCCATGGGGATAGGTATAGTAGCTTGTTCGGGGATTCATTGACTATGGAAAGAATTTCCCAAGATCAGCATTCCTGATGAAGGAATGGATACCTGCCAAGAATTCCAAGGTCCTGATGTAGAAGAAGTTCCTAGGTTTACCCCCTATGCAGGAATAGTACCCTGCATAGGAATAGTTTGGCTGAAACCGGGGTTTCCCCCAGTCAGGAAAGCAGATGACGAGAAGGCGTTGTTACCAAATGCACCAAAAAAACAAAATGGTGTCGAACCTACTGGCATATTATGCGAAGGCGATCCTTGACTCCCTGCTCTAAATAAACTATGGTGTACAGGTGGCCCAGTGGATTGCTGATGTGTGCCACTGAGCGAAGGGGACGAAGGATGTATATGACCTACCCCATAATGGAAAGTGTTAAAAAGAGTTGAAGCACCCCCCATGTGACCTTGTAGAGGACCGTTAGAGCTCCCTGCCCCTAGACCTAAAGTCTATGAAGTGGAGTAGGAAAGTACATGACTTGTACCTGAGCTAGGCATCCCGTATGAGAATAGAGGGCCTGTCGCACTTGGTGGGAAAGGGGTTGTGGCCGCCGCCATAGATGGGATCATACCACTATGCGAGTTAGAGGCAGCCGAGACCATGGTGGCTTAGACCAGTGATGGTGGGTTAGGAAGTGGAAACTCTCCTGTGGTGACAACCGTAGTGGGAATTGAAGAATTCCCAGAGGGAGTGACAACATTTTTTTCCATTGTTCCGTGTGACACTATCTGGCACTCATACGGGTGAATCGGTACGATGTTGGGTGCCAAAAGATTAGTGTTCAGAGTTTCAGATGGACCAAGAGCTTTCACTCCAAATTCTAAAATGGTTGTTTCCTCCGGATGTTGGTTGGGCACAATTTATTGCGACCCGATCGCTTCAAAAGACCCTTGTTGGTCTAGCTTTCTCCTTAGTGGTGACAGGGGTGACTCCAATGTAACTGGTGACAGGCCCTGAAGCCTTCATAACTGGCAGAGATCATGATCCTCCACTGTGTGATAAGATCAAAGACACTCTAGGGCTATCTATTCATTCAAAAAACAACACACACTAAAAAGTCCCTATAAGATAAAACAAGCAAACACTAAACTAATTGGAAGAATAGTTACAACAACCAACATTAGAACAACTTACCGGTGCAAGTGAAACTCGAACACAGAATCACCGTTCGGGTATACTCTACAAAGCGTGGCCCGATGTCTGTCCTAGGTACCACGGTATACCCCTGTAGTCACCTGTGTATGTCCCTAAAAAGATAGGCAACTAGGTTGCCATTGCGTGAATAGTCACCAGGCGGGTACATTTGAAAGTTGGGTAGACCACAATGAGTAGGGTATCGATCTTGAAACCTCTCAAGGGTATCAAAAGCAAGTGGTCCAAAATACAAATGAGGACCTTGAACGGATTCGAGACCCACGAGGCTCTGTGGCAAATGAAATCGACTGAATCCCAAGACAAGCCCTCTATATGTGTTCTCCACTATGATTGGTCTAGCTTTGGAGGGGTTATCTCCACTACCTTCCTACACATGACCTCGTGTTTATCCCCTGTGTTAGAGGGGGGTCCGATATAACTTTCACAATACTGGACTTTGACACTCCCTAACTCAGACTCCAATGTTTGATTTTAATGGCCTTGAAGAGTTTCCTCTCCAACCTAATTCAAGGCCCCAACCCTAAACTAGTTGGTTGACCCTACAAACATAAAAAGTCTAATGAATTTTAGATTTATCATTATTTTTTATGGCTTGTCTTACGTCAAAGGCTATGAAAGTGAAACTAGTGATGTTTGAAAGACGAAAGTAAAATAAACAGAACGCTGGAAACAAAAACTTTTCTTTAAACAACTTTTCAAACTCAAAATTTTTTCTAAGATCTTTGAATAGCAAAATCAAAGTAGTATTTCACTCAACTATGAGCTACTTATGATCTAAGTAAACTATCAAGAACCTATGAAAGCAAAGACTTTTCCTTGGTTACTAATGCAAAACAACACTTTTTAACCAATCAAAGAAATAAAAGTTTTTTTTTTTATTTGAATGCTCACAAAAAAAAAAGGAAAATTACCAACAAGTAAAAACCAAGAAAACTTCTGGCCTAAGTGCATATCGCAAAGATTCATGTCAAAAATCACACACAAACAAATTTAAAAATGGACTCTCACATTTGTCTAAAAACCCTATAAAAGAAAATTTTGAAGAAACACTTCTAAATGAAAAAGAAAGCTATTGTTGTGATCAAACCTAAGTTACTGACCGCTATGATAGAGACCCAAAAACCTGAGAGGTATAGCTCTTGTCAAAGGAAAGGATGATTGCCTTGCCTTCAACAAAAAACTTCTCCTCAAGAACACCACTGACAGTTCAACAACAAGCGTGTGCATGCGAGTTGTGTAAAGTCAGAGAGCATGTACACGCATGTTGGCCTTATATAGGCCACGTGTATCCTTGAAACTATGAGACAAAAACAAAAATCCAAGCAAGCCAGCCAAGGCAAAGACCACTGGTACTGAAAACCAGAATCTCTTGAAGACTCGGACACTTACTTTAATAGAAAAAGAAAACAATTCAAGGAAAACTTCATAGAACAAACCAATCCGAGGTGAAACCCAAGCTATAGACTGTAAGCAACAAAGACTAGAAAGAGTTCCAGAAAACCCCTAAGAAGGACTAATTATGACAGGGAAGAGGATGGTTGCCTCTTTAAAAGCAATTTTCTGGAATCATACACGCGACTGTCACCTCCTCAGCTCGCGTGTACACGCAGGCTGTGAGAATGAAGGGCACAGGTACACGCGTGAAGACCTTTTTACAGGCCGCGTGTACCTTTGTGGGTCTTGAAAAAAAAAATTATAGTCAAGCAAAGAAACAGAAATAAATGGTATGGAAGACCAGAATCTCTGTTAGCTCAAACTTTTGTAGAAACTTTAAAAACAGGAAAATGAAAAAATAGGAAAATGAAACCAGTTCTTAAAAATACCCAAAAATATCCCCCAGAACCCTAGAGACTTCCCCAGTATTGTCTCCAATTTTGTTGTGAGTGGGAAATCCCTCTACAGACTTGTTGGAAAATTGAGAGGGGAGGGGGGTGAATCAATTGTTATCGTGCTTAAACAATTATGCTTCTTTTAAACTCTTTGCAGAAACACTGAATGATGATCACAATAATGCAGGGAAATAAACAATGGCACATTCAGCATCAGTCACATATATGAGAAACACAGAGATAGATATTTCCCGAGGAAACCCATACAGGGTAAAAACCTCTTTTTATTTATATGATAAGTAATAGTTAGATTATTTACATTATCATACATATGAGCACCAACTCATAATGAGGCTACAACCTCAGCTTTGCAAGCTGCTACTTGTTGAGAGAACCAACTCTCTGTTTTCTCTAGCACCCACTAGAAAAAGGCACCAACTCCCTCGTTTCTCTAGCACCAACTAGAAGGAAGCACTAACTCCCTGGTTTCTCTAGCACCAACTAGAAGGAAGCACCAACTCCCTATGTTCAAGCACCGACTTGAACCACTGAGGAAAACAGTCCTCCCTAGCACCTCCCTACCACCTTGTTTTATAAATCTTTGCTACCGAAACTCATTACAATGATATAATGTTCAACAATGGCTTACCAGACTCATCACTGTTTTGTTGAATTTCGTTGCTCTATATGCCTCACTGCCTTCCTACACACATGACTTGCATTGTCTGTTCTTCTGCTTTTTATGCTCTGTCTGCCATGTCCATTCACTACACAGTTCCTCTTCTTTGTAATTCAGTTGTTGGACTCTCCTCCTTCTTCACACATGAATCACCTTCAACAACAACAACCACAACAACTCCAATAGCAACAGCAACCCCATCTCTTATCTATACCGTGTACTTATAGCTTCTGTGCACCTTGTGCATGCAATGTACGCAATCCTCTACATCCTCACACCGCGCCGATCTCCTCCACCTCTCCAGTGCTATGCCTGATCATCGCAACTCTTCAGCTTCTCTGGTGGTTCCCACCATGCGTTCAGCATCACTGGGTGTTCGGATGATATTCCTCAGCCTCTCTGGAAATTGAGACTCCTCATCTTTTCTGGCACAGTCGAGCTTATCCTTTCTGTTTCAGTTACAGGCTTCATCACTCATCCATCTATCAATCCCCTCTAAGAATAGTCTTCATTCACTAGAAGAATCTTGGAGACACTTCAACTCCTTTAGCGGTCACACAAAAGTCTCTTCGAATCTTCTGGCAGAAACCATCAATGGTTTCTAGCAGTTACACTGTGAAGAGCAACATTAGCCCTCCGATCATACTCAAATTCACCTGCACCATTGGATTGGCTCCATGGGATCTTGCATTCATTTCGGCATTTGGCAATTCAGCATTCGTGTGACCAAGTGTCTCAACACTCCCAGTCACGATCCCCGAAAGTCCGATAAGGAGCTTGTCTGCACTAGCATATTCCCCCATCTTCCACCGATGGGACCACAAGCTACATCCATTTCACCTTTTCGGTATTTTCATGAACTTATGACCTTCATCGACCCTGATCGATGGTCCACGATCTCGATGAATTGATGGTCTAGATCTCATCATGAATTCGCATCTCATTGTTCCTTAGATGGAGGTTCTCGTCACTCCAAGTCACGATAGGCGAGACTCTGAGATGGATCTTAGATCAACGATCCAGAATATTGGTGTATTAATGGTCTAGATCTCATCGTGAATTTGCATCTTGCAATTCCTGTGATGAAGGGTCTCATCACTCCAAGTCACGATAACCGAGACTCCGAGATTGTCTCGCGATTTCGCATATCGCGAATTTGGCATTCTTGTTGCAAAGTGTTTCGACACTCCAACTTCCAGTATCCAAAACCCTGAAATGGGGTTGGATCAATGGTCTACATCAAACCTTGATCTGACGACTCAGATCATTTCGCGATTTCGACATTCCTGTGGTATTGTTTCTTGACTCTCCAAGTCATGATTCGCAAAACCCCGAAGTGATGTAAACTTGCTGACGTCACACGTGGATTGACACGTGTTGAATAACTACCATGCATCACTTTGATTCGTGACTTACACGTGCCTGAGATGTTGAACCATCTTGACACTTTTCATTGCCTGGTTGTGCCACATGTTCTTAGCTGACATGGTTTGTTGACGTGTCTGTTTTGGGATTTCACATTTCATGATTTCGAGACTCATGTTGTAAAGAACCTTGACATTTCCATCTCTCAATATATGAAATCTCGATAGCCAAAACTCCGAAATGGAGTTGGACCATCGCTTCGATCGTTCACTTTAAAGAACATGCAGGTTCTTCCTGATCCAACGATGGTCGAAGCTTATGCTCAGATCTAATGCCTGAGATCTGTCCTTCTCTTATGTGCATTCTTCTTGTCTACAATCTGATCTGGTGGTCCTCCTTCTTTTGGGAAATTAAATGGGATCCAACGATCACTGATGCTTCTCCTCTCGAGCTTAGGCACTGCGTTCGACTCTGCATTAATTCCTCCTGAGCTTACTTTTTCCTTGTTTTGCCTTCGCTGCATATTCTAATCTTGCCATTAATGTCAAGCACATCCTCTGCACTATCTCTTCTAATCTTATTGAGCTTTCTCTGCAGCGTCTTCCCAAAATACTTATGGTGCCCGTATGTTACATTATTCTTATACTCAAGCCATCATCATTTTTGTACTTTCCATCAATAACAAGCATACGCTGCCTGTAAAACATGCCAACAATCTCCCCCTTTGGCATTGATGGCAACAAAGACACCCAAATTCTTTTCTCCCCCTTTGACATCAATGTCAAAGAAGAGACATGCTCCCCCTGAGTTGTTGCAGTAATTTTAGGAGGCATTAGATATTCAAACAATACAAAACTCCCCCTAATAAGATGGACTCTTTTAGGTGTGATACGAAATGACACCCAACTTCTGTCTAAGATATTCAAAAGGTGTCTTGGCTAGGGGTTTAGTAAAGATGTTTGCAATTTGTTATGTAGTGGGAATGTAATGGACCTGAACAATCTGATTGGTGACCTGCTCTCTCAGAAAATGATATTTTATGGGAATATTCTTGGTCTTGGAGTGGAAGACAGGATTTTTAGACACACTGATAGCACTAGTGTTATCACAATGAATCGGGATCGATTCAGTGTATTTTACCTCCAAGTTTGCAAGTGTCTGAATCATCCATAATACCTGAGAGCAACAGGTAGAAGCAGTAATGTACTATGCCTCTATGGTTGATAAAGAAATGGAACCTTGTGTTTTACTAAGCCAGGCTACTAAAGAGTCACCCAGGAAGAATACTCCTCCACTGGTGTTTTTTCTCTCATCAACACAATTTGCCCAATTTGCATCTGAATAAGTAGTTAGCTAAAAATTTTGATTTCTGGGATACCACAGACCATAAGTCATTGTTTCTTTCAAATACCTGAATATCCTTTTGACATCTTGCAAATGACTCTGTTTAGGTGCAGCCTGATATCTTCCTACCATTCCTATAGCATGCATTATGTCTGGGCGAGATGCTGTGATGTACAACAGGCTGCCAATCATTGATCTATATGAGCTTTGATCAACATTAGGTGAGTCATCATCCTTGCTTAATTTACATCCAGTTACCATAGGTGTACCCACAGGTTTAGAATCTTCCATTTGAAACCTTTTCAACATTTCTCTTAGATATTTTTCTTGAGAAATGAATATCCCTTTGGTCCTCTGAGTAATTTGCAGACCAAGAAAAAATGGCAGTTCTCCTATCATAGACATTTCAAACTCAGACTCCATGGAAGAAGCAAACCATTGTACCAATGAATCCTTATTACATCCAAAGATGATGTCATCTACATACACCAATACGATGAGCAAATCAGTATACTCTGTTTTAATATACAGATTGTTGTCAGTTGTTCCTCTCTTGAATCCTTTGTCTTTGAGATACGTATCTAGTCTGTGATACCAGGCTCGAGGGGCTTGTTTTAACCCATATAAATCTTTCTTCAGCTTGCATACTAAGTCAGGGTTGTCTGACAGTTTGAAACCCTCTGGTTGTTCCATATAGACTTCTTCACTTAAATCTCCATTTAGAAAATCTGACTTGACATCCATTTGATAGACTTTAAACCTTTTATGACAAGCATAGGCAAGAAACATTCTGATAGCTTCTAATATTGCTATGGGTGAAAATGTTTCATCAAACTCCAGTCCTTCTATCTAAGCATAGCCTTTATAGACTAACCTTGCTTTGTTCCTGATAACTTGTCCTTGCTCATTCAACTTATTATTAAAGATCCATTTGGAGTCAATGACGTTTTTACCTTCAGGTCTTTGAACCATCTCCCACGTATTGTTTTTCTCAATCTGATCAAGTTCGTCATTCATTGCTTTAACCCAGTGGTCATCTTTGTTGGCTTCATTAAAATTCTTGGGTTCCAGCATGGATATGAAGGCTATATGAGATTGTTCGGTGTTTTTTATTAGCTTTCTCCTGGTTTGTACACCTTTGTCTTTTTCTCCAATTATCTGACTTGCAGGATGATTCTTTTGAATGATTTTGGAGGAGGAATTTGTATTTGACTGCTGATTTGAGTCTGTATAAGTGTTTGAGTCTTCATCTGATTCAGAGTCTTCATTTTCTGATTCTTGGACATGTTCATATTCAACTTTAGTTGTGTCTTCCGTAGAAGACTCATTATTGTACACCTCTCTTTTTGGGATTCCTTCATCAATTTTTACATCAATACAGTGAACCATTTTATGCAGTGTCTTATTATAGCATCTATATCCTTTACTGTTTGTAGAATACACTAAGAAGATACCTTCATCAGCCCTGTCATCATATTTTCTGAGGTTCTCATCATTATTCTTTATGTAGCATTTACTCCCAAAGAATTTGAAGTGTTTGATTGAGGCAGGTCTTCCAAACCACAGTTCATAAGGTGTCTTGTCACTTTTTGGTCTGAGGTGAGCTTTGTTAAGAACATGAACCGTTGTGTGTATTGCTTCTACCCAATAGTTTTGACCAATGTTCTTCTCATTCATCATTGACCTGGCCATTTCCTGCACTGTTCTGTTTTGCCTCTCAACAACTCCATTTTGTTGTGGAGTTCTAGGGATTGTGTATTCTCTCTTGATACCATGCTCATCACAGAATTCCTTGAAGTCTCTTGACATAAACTCTCCTCCTTGGTCTGATCTAACTACCTTTAACCTCTTGCCTGTTTGAGTCTCTGTTAAAGCCTTAAATATTTTAAACTTTTCAAACGCTTCATCTTTTTCTTTGAGAAAGGAAACCCAAGTAAGTCTCAAGTAATCATCTATAATCAGCATGAAGTAATTTTCTTTCCCTATGCCTTCCTGTCTTGATGGTCCACATAAATCCATATGAACGAGTTGGAGTGGTTTCTCTATTGAAGTAAAGCTCTTGGACTTAAACTGTGTTCTGTTTTGCTTCCCTACTTGACAGAGTTTACACATTGAATCTTGGGGCTTTGATATTCTCGAAAGATCTTTTACTGCCTCGAGGTTTTTGAGTTTCATTAAGTGGTCAAAGTTTAGATGTCCAAGTCTCCTATGCCATAACCAAATTTCATCATGTTTTCTTAGATGACATTCTTCTCTATTTTCTTTCAGCACATATACATTATTTTTTGTCCTTGTGACTTTGGCCACCACTTGTCCTCAGTTTACAGAATTTATCTTGCAGTCCTTGGACGTGAACAAAACTTTGCATCCTCTATCACACATTTGACTTACACTGACCAGATTATGTTTCAGCCCATCCACAAGTAGAACATCTTGGGCTTTTCCTTTTCCATTACTTAAGCTCACCATCCCTTTGCCCTGTATTTTCCCTGGAGCATCATTTCCAAAGGTTACGTTTCGTGATTTTCTTTCACTTAGAGATATAAACTTTCCTTTGTCTCCCATCATGTGTTTGGAGCATCCACTATCTATATACCAAGGTTTCTTTTTTCTTTGAGTGGACAATACTAATCCACACTTGTCACTTTCCTTCTTCTTCCAAAACTTGACATTTTCAGCAGGGGATTTCGAATCTGGTTCATAGTTCCTTAACCGACAGTCAATAGATTTATGTCCAAAGTTATGACAGGTGTAGCATTCAACCTCATTATTCAATAGGTCAAACTTATTGTTGCAGTGTTTCCTACTTATTGACTGTTGATGATTTCTTGGCATCCTTAGTTGTATCTGTCTATACTTAATTTGGCAATTTGCAGTCTGTGAAGGATTATTACTTGATTGTATCATTCTTTGTTGTGAGAAGTATTTATTCCTTTGAAATCTTAATTTCTCATGTCTAAGTTTTAAGGAACAATTTCCAGCTTTGTGACCAAAGTTAGAATAGTAGAAACAATAGCCATGGAAAAATTCTTTGTACCTGGGAAAAGGTTGTCTTCTTTGTGCAAATCAATTTCTTCCAGGCTGATGACATCTTTCAGCAGTGAGCGCATTACTTCTTTTTTCTATAGATTCAGTTCTAGCATCTTTTACCTTACTCATCCTGGGCGGCTGATTGTCTTCCTTTGTTCCTGTAGGTTCATTGTTGTTATTGGTTGTACATTTGACAAACTTAATGGGTTCTTCGTTTCTTGGATTGCCACTACTTGATCCCTCTTCATAACCCAAACCAGTTTTCAGCTTTGGATTCCTTTACTAATTCAGAATGGTGGCTAATCCTTCTGAGGCTTTGATACTTGACAGATTTTGATTGTACAAGGCTTGAAATTTCTCCATCTCTTTCCTAGTTTTCACTACTTCTTGTTCTAATGTTTCACATCTTGCCTTCTTTTCTGATAACTGTCATTTTAGAATGTCTTCGATTTTCTTTGCCTCTTATAATTCTACTTTTAGTAGGATAAGGTCTTCATTAGGTTCTTTATTGTCTTTCTCGAACTATATCAACAATTGTCTTTGCTTTCTGTTCTTAATTCTTAGTTTGTCAATTTCTTCCAGTGCACTGATCAGTTCTCCTTTCATGTCAACTACAACTTCTTATTCATTAACTTCACTTCATGTGTTGTCATTATCATAATCCTCTTTGGCCATAAGTATGAAGTCATTTAGTTTATCTTCAATAGTGGAGTCATTGTCTTCATCATCTGAAGGATCATCCTCATTTTTTACGCAAAGACTTTTCTTCTTAAAGTTATTCCCTTTAAATAAATTTTTGTGTTTGTACTTCTCCTCATCATCACAAGTCTGATTATTTCCTTTGTGGGGACATTTATTTGCAAAATGACCTATCCTACCATAGTTGAAGCATTTGAAAGGAAGTTTACCTTTGTATTTTACTGATCCCTTCTTCAGTCTCTTCACAAATTTTACTTCAATTTCATCGGGCTGAGAATCCTCATTCTTGTTTGCCTTAAATGATGCTTCTCTAGAGGTGGGTTTATCTTTAACTATTCTCATTTCATATGCAGTCAATGTTCCTAGAAGTTGATCAAACTCCAAGGTTTTTAGATCATTTAGTTCTTCTATAGCAGAGACCTTCGGATTGAACCTATCTGGGAGAGATCTCAAGATTTTCTGAACTAAAGAAGGTTCCTCAATTTTTTCACCAAGTGCTTTCATTTCATTTACCATTTCTTCTACTCTCAGAAAGTACTTTCCAATTATTTCATCTTCCTTCATCTTCAGTTGTTCAAACTGTATTCTATAGGTTTGAATCTTGGCATCCTTTACCTTCTCATTACCTTCATAATTGCTAATGAGTTTGTCCCACATTTATTTGGCAGTTCCTAGGTGCATAACTTTTACGAATTCTGCTTTTGCAAGCCCACTCAAGATAGAATTCATAGCCAAGCGTTGAAACTAAATTCTAGCTTGTCCTCCTTATTAGCTAGCACAACTAGTTTTACATAACCAGTATCTACCACATCCCAGACATATGCACCTAAATCCATTATGTAGGTTCTCATTCTAACTTTCCAAAAGGCAAAGTTTGTTCCATTGAACAGAGGAGCCTTATTGGTTGAATTTCCTTCATGGCTTGACATGTTTAAGCTCTAGGATCTACCCTTAGATGAAAGGGGTAAGCTTTTATACCAATTGTTGGACAACTGAGAGGGAGGGGGTGGTGAATCAGTTGTTACCATGCTTAAACAATTATGATTCTTTTAAACTCTTTACAGAAACACCGAATGATGATCACAATAATGCAGGCAAATAAACAATGGAACATTCATCATCAGTCACATATATGAGAAATACAGAGACAAATATTTCCCAAGGAAACCCATACAGGGTAAAAACCTCTTTTTCTTTATACGATAAGTAATAGTTACATTC
>CBVK0103383054.1:0-15097 GCA_900067695.1 Picea abies | reverse complement strand
GCATGGGGTGCAGTGATAACAAGGAAATGTAGATCTTACCTATGGGTGCCTTTGTAGAGGGCGAGCTACACCTCGTCATAGATGCCATTGTTTCCTAGCCCATTCACTGCATTTTATTCTTATCTTCATTTCTTTTGATCCTTTTCTTTTATTCTTCAAGGGAAGAGTTGAGGGACACTTTCCTAGCTTGGTGACTAGAGGTGACATCGTTATCCACAAGAATTTCACGAAGATGAGAAGGATGGCTCGTGATGAGACCCACTTTCTCTTGACTATGCCACCAAGAGATACTACCTTGGTTTTGTGACTAGATAGATGGTAGTGTCATACCACTACATGCCCATGGTCATAATAGGTCGGCTCATGATGAGACCTCCCATTCACCAACTAATACCTTGATTGTTTATTTATCTTATGGTTTCCCTTTTCTTATTGAGAATATTTTTACTACTTTTTCAAGATTCCCTGGGTGAAGCATATCAAAGGTTTAATTTTTTTCTTTTAATTATTTCTAGCTACTTTTACCCTCTAGGACTTTAGCCCCTTCTTCCCAAAAGGCACATTACAACCCTTCCTAGTGTGGAAAATCCCAATGCCCGAACAAAGGTAAGGGGGAAATGAGAGGAATAAATATGGAAAGTGGTAAGTATGGAGGGAATGGACGATGAACTTTCATAGACCCACCCAGTGGAAAAGTATGGAGGGAATGGACGATGAACTTTCATAGACCCACCCAGTGGAAACCCATCCTAAAGGGAGATCAACTTACTATGTCATCATGTCACCCTTCCAGGTATGGACAAAGTAAAAAGCATGTTTTTCAAGAAAAAGTTATGAAATGAAGGAGAATTCGATGCAACATATTCAAGTGCTTCAACAATCAGAGTGACACATGCCATGATACCTAGACTCATTACCTCATGGAGAAATACTTGTTGCTACTTCAGGACCAGGTTGGTGGGATGGATATTGTTGTTGTTGATAAATGGGTTGCACTGAAGAAAAGAGGGGCCCTCCAAGACCATGCTCAATTCATCCGACTCTTGGCACTCCATGTATAGGACAGGTGGGCCTTGAGACATGATCTCCTTTATTATACCTAGGGTAGGGGATAACATTGACAATCAGTTATTGTCGCGAGATATATTCACCTAATCGCAACAATTATAGGTTGTCAATTTTGATCCTTCAATGCACTTAATTTCTATCTTTTTTATTTCTATTTGAAATTTAGTACTAGTTTTTTAAATTTGATGTTGATATTTACCTTAACTTACGTTTTATTTTTATTTACCCATACAACCAAGGTATTATGCCTTATAATTTATCTTTAGAGATCCCAAGTTATGTTGAAAAGAGTCTCATCGCACCACATCATAGGTTTTAAATAGGAAAATTTTGTCTTGTGAGTTAAAATTGGTCGTTTCAATCCAATGTCAAACAAACAAGCCTTAAGACATAAAATTATTTATATTTGGAGTTCATGGTCCATGCCTAGGGCTTTAGGCCATCACACATGCCCTATGTGATATAACAATGTGAATTTCAAATACATTTGTAACATGAAGTATTGTTCTCATGGTGTAAGGAATGGTCTAGGGTCAAACAACATGGTACAAGATCATATAAATTTTGTTAGAGACTCATGGGCCATGTGTGATGTCTTAGACCACCACGCATGCCCTGGATAGGGAATATTTATCCTATAAGTGATATTTTTCCACCATTTTATGGATTGGTGCACCAAAGTTAGTTCACTAGATCCATTTCATGTTATGTTCCTAAAATATGGGGTATTAGGCCATGACGGTTTCCATTTTAGCTCCTAGGATATGTGCAGAGCCTTAAACCACCAGAACAATGAGATATGGTTGTAATTTTAATGTTTCCACTACAAAAATTTATCAAGGCCAAAAGACATAGTTGTAGGACATAAAAGTTTCCTTTATGGCTTACATTACAATAATTTACCCTTTTTTGTGATGATTAGGCCAAGTGTTGTCCTCCCAAAACCATTGTTAAAAGTGTTTTAAGGAAAGTTCTCCAAAAATCACCCCCAAAAGTGTCTTTCACATTCATTTTTAATAATCACCTCGAAAAGTTCAAGAATAAATATTTTAGGGTTGGATTTTCAAAACCACTACCAAAAATCATATTTTGATGGTGGTTGTTTCAATATCACTCACAAATCTACCAAGGATTGAATTTTAGGGGAAGTTTCAGAAAACAAACCTTGAATAGACGTAAAAATATCCACTTAAAAAAAAATCACATCATTCAAAGTTCATATGACAAAGATATAACCATTAGAAGTCTCCAAAATGTAGTAAAACTACAAAAATGGGCATAACAATAGTAAATGTTAGTTCAATATGCAAAAAATTCACTTACTTACAATGAAAACTAAAAATTTAGGTTTTACATGTTCCCAATGATAAACTTTTGTTTTTGTTTCAAGTCAAAATATTCAGATTTGATTAGTTCCAAGCTCAAATTTATCCTTGGAACCTACTGACCTCCTAGCAGATCTTAAAATTGAGATTGTTAATGGTTTAGGAATCTCTTAAAAAATCTTATTAATATGATATTTTTATACAATTATTTTCCACTTGATCAATTGATGGACATCATCTAGGGGTTATCATTCTGAAACATTGAATCATACCACTTTCCCCTTGAGTTTGCAATCCCTTTTTTCCTGATCGTTGGTTTCCCCTTTGCAGCCTGTGACCAGAAAGTGTTGGTTTCTCCTTATCCTCTTGCAAAGGGTGACCAATCACTCTCTGCAAGAATACATGGTGCAATTGGGTCTGTTACTCCCTATTTAGGATTAGTTTCATGATATGAGATTAAAACCCGAATTCTTCATGGCACAACCTCAATAATATTTTCATCTTGGTCATGAATATCTTATCCAAACTACCCTTTGATATTATCTCTACTATCATATAAATAATGGGGGTATCTCATGGGAAAAAGGGGGGAAAAAAGAAAGAAAACTTATTCTGGCAGTTTGATTATAGAGCTTGGGAAAAGGCTACATCAGCTTCATTGATTGTAATTTGTAAACCATTTGTCCATTAATAGAAGATGTACAATATTTTCCTCCTTACTTGATTGTATGTAATTGTTATGATCTTTGTAGGGAATTGACATTCTTATGTTATGTCACTAGATATATTATCCTTTTATACATGATTCATTTGGTATTGTGAAAGGTTTCTTTGTGTCCCTATGTGTGCAGATCCATGTTGGTAAGAGCAAAGAGCATCTTCGAGGAAGCTAACAACTGAGTGTGTAGGGACAATTGTTTGAACATCGAGTAAACCTTTCATTCCAACAAATCATAGATTATTTTCGTGTATAAATTATATCTAAGAAACTTAGTTTCTTGCATATCTATTATTTCTTAGGTCTAGGATGAGCCTAAGGGAGGTAACTCTTGCAGGATTCATTTACCTTGCAACAAACTAGAGAATTTGTTGGGGAAGTCATTACTATTTAGTCAGTTTCTTCCTCAACTTTTGAATTCATATTCTTGAGATCTTTTCCTGTTTTAAGCCCTATTTTTTATTTTCATTCTTTCCATAAGTATTTTTAGAGGCTATTTGTAAGTTTTCAAACCCATATATGATAGATATGTCTCAATTCTATTAGTTTTTTCACTTGCACGAACATAGTTGCAGGTGATCCGTGACCACAGAGCAACCAAAACTTTGTGGTTTCTATTTTCTCCATTGTAGGGAGCGACTAAACCCTTTTGGTTGCCAGTTTCTCCATTGTAGGGAGAGACCACCCTAATAATTACACTGCTAGGAGAGACCATGTCTTTTTGGTCACCCTCTAGCCCTCTACAAGGAGCGACCATGCTCTAAAATCCATTTTTTGAAGGGGCATCCTTCAATCAAAGCTTAGATATGTCTATGTCCTTTCTTCCACTACTCCAGATGTATCTCATACCTGTCCCAGTAGTCATTGCTGCAATATTTTTCAAATTCATTTGGAAATATTTCCTTTTGTGTGCCATTTTTTTTATTTGATTAAAAACATTTTTTGTTTTGTGGGTATAGTTTATGTCATCTAATCCCATTCCTTCAGACTTTTAGTGATGATGGTAATTTTGTGAAGAGATTCCATTCATTTTTAAAATTCTTTTGGGTTTTCCTTTAGATTTGCTACCATTTTTTAAACAAATACAACTCTCTTGTGTATAAATCTTAGAGTGTGGTATTTTTTCAAGTTATTTGAAAACGTTTTTATACCATTGAAAGCTTGAGTTTTGCATTGACGACATTCTTATGTTTGAATCTTTTGTTCCTTGAGTGCTTGTTTACTCCGCCTTCATTCGATTTTTAGTTCTTCAAAATGTGTCATTGTATACGTTCATTTTGATTAAAATAAAAATAAAATGAAGTGTCTCTTTTGAGTTTTCATGTGATTTGGAAAAAAGAAAATAAAAACAATTGCATCCTACTTTCGTAGTTGGAGCATCTTGGTACACAGTTGAAAGAGATTGTTTTTGTTTTGGATTTTGTGAATATTAATTTGATAGTTTCAAATTTCAATTTTTTTCCATTTCAAAAAAGAAAAGTGAAAGTGGCATGCTTTTGGGTGTTTATTTACAGTAAGAAGAAAAATATATTTTCTCCTTCCCATAGATAGAATTCATTGAAAGAAAAATCTTTGCATTTCATTATTTATGCATCATTTTGGATTCAAGTCATCACATCATTAGTTTCAACTTCGTACACCCTTATGAGTGATTTTTTTTTAATGAAAATCAAGCAAAGCGCTAATAAAATTAACTAGATAGTTTTTTTAGTACACCAACAATAGCTTAGAGCTAGAGTCATTGGACTAGGAAAAGTGAGTAAATTGTCCAAGACTACTACACAAGAATGCATAACACTAAAGAGGGATAAAATCCAACTATTGTATAAGCATACCCAGTAACCCCCTCTAACACAGGGGTTAAACACGAGGTCATGTACGGAATAGAAGCATATATTACCCCTCAAAATCTTAACCAATCGTAGAGGAAAGAATTATATTACGGGAGTTTCTTAAGTGTTACTAGTTCATTTCATCTCAGGGCTTCATGAATCTCAAATCTATTCAAGGTACTCATGATTAATACTGGTCCACTTGTCTTCAGTCCTCTAGAAGAGATTCAATTTTTTTTTATCTTATTTATATGTTCGGTCTCGACCATCGACTATACCCTCCCAGAGGGCAATTGTAAGTTGGAAACCCTAGTGGCCTTTCCTAGGTATCTATAGAGGTGACTATGGGGGACTTCCCACAATACCTGGGGCAGACATCATATCACACTTTTAGTAACCTTGGAGGGTGATCTCATGAAGAGAGGGTTTCTTGCATTGAAAGGGATGTTACATGGAAGTTGGGGTAATTGCTTCTCATATCTTCACTGATGGATTGACATCCCATCTTCAGAATATCCTTACATCTATTTTTGTTTGGTTGATTACTTATAGATTTTTTCTTAGGTCTGTGTTATTTTGACATCTATAGTTGGCATTAGGGATTTTTATTTCTATTATACTTTCATTGTAGCCAACCAAGGTCTCTAAATATCTTGGAGAATGCAAGGGTTGGATATAAAAGAAACCAAGGTCTCTAAATATCTTGGAGAATGCAAGGGTTGGATATAAAAGAACACAATATTCCATATAACCCTTATAACTAAGGAACTATTATTCTATAGTTGGCCTTAGGGATTTTTATTTCTATTATACTTTCATTGTAGCCGACCAAGGTCTCTAAATATCTTGGAGAATGCAAGGGTTGGATATAAAAGAACACAATATTCCATATAACCCTTATAACTAAGGAACTATTATTCTATAGTTGGCCTTAGGGATTTTTATTTCTATTATACTTTCATTGTAGTCGACCAAGGTCTCTAAATATCTTGGAGAATGCAAGGGTTGGATATAAAAGAACACAATATTCCATATAACCCTTATAACTAAGGAACTATTAATGAAGGGCTTGCTTATGAAATTGGGAGCTTATCTCCCCCAAGTGACCATCTTGAAGGAGTGGTCAAAACCATGCAAGAATTTTTTCACTCTTCCAAAAATCCACCTTTGAATGGCCCTTTTGGTAAACCACTCATTGAGTTTACATTAATGAGATATCATGATGCTTTTTTTGCTTACCATTTTCCACCCGATGTGTATAGTAGGAAATTGTCTAGCATGCATGCATCAACATCTAACTATACATATGTAATATTGATCCCCCAACTTGATCCTGAGATAGTCACTCTAGAATACATTACCATTGCTTCCACTTCTTTGTGGGAAAAGTGATTGACCCATGTTACCTCGACTCAACAGTCGGTGAGTAAAACTTCTCTTCTCACAACTCTAGCTTCACACATGCATACACCAAGCACATTACTTGGTCATCATTTATGGATTCCTTCTAGTCTAGTGGTCAATAGTGTTGCTACCTTAGGTGCGGTGATAAGTGGTTTCATTTTTCCTCAACCCAATCAAGGTGTTAACCTAATGATAGTTCCAAAAATTGTTCACCATACACTTGGGGGGAACGTTACAACTAGAGGACCACCTTCATCTGTAGTCCAGTACCCTGCTAGAGGGAAGCCTTCATATATGGGTTAGTTTCCTACTGGGGATCAACCTTCAGTTGTAGGTAGGGTTTTAGTTCGAGGGAAACCTTCAGTTGTGGGAAAATATTTGATATGGGGACAACAACAAACTAGGGGGGGGAATTCATCTATATCACAACCACCACATTGGAAACAACAACCTACTTGGATCCAACAACTAGTTGGGGGGGAAAAATCTATTTGGGGTCAACCACCAGTTGGGAAGCAACCAGTTGGAGGTCAACCACTAGTCTGGGTACAATCCCACACTAGAAACCCACCTCAATCCTAGGGGAAGAATTTTCCATCAAACCTTAAAGATATTTATAGTGGTTTACTGTATCCAAGAGTGCCAAATACTCCATGGGGTCAACCCAATATGATGATAATCCCTCTGCAAGAATATTTTCCCACTCAATTGATGAACCCCATGTTCCCCACTCGCCATGCCATTCAACCATATATGGGTGGACTGTCAATTTTCAACATGCCATCCAACGTGCATATGGTCCTATTGGTACTCCGATGCCACATCCACACTACTAGTATCCATAATCAAACCGAAAAATTCCTTTCTTGGATATGTTGGATCTTCCATATTTGTGGCAATTGATAAACGATCCCATACATCATGCCTTATGTTGGCCCCTATCCCTGCCAAAATACCATCCAACATCACAAATTTTGAAGACAAACTTGGAGAAGATCCTAATAACCATGTCATGACCTTCCATATTTGGTGTTCTTTTAACTCCTTGATGGACGATTCCATTTGGTTGATACTTTTCTAGAGAACACTTATAGGTTCGACGAAAAAATGGCATATCGATATGCCGATAAACTCCTTTGTCAATTTTAATAATCTTTCCATGGATTTTCTGAATCACTTCCAACTTCCTATTCAATATGAGACTGGTACTGGGATTTTATTCCCACTTCAACAATCCACCTCCACGCATATTTCTGACCATATTCATGAATGTAGGCGACAATGACGGTTGATTAAATTCAATATTCAGGACCAACTCCTGAAATATTTGTTCACAATGTCACTCCTCACACCCATTGTTAGAGACATCGCCATGGGAGGTTATGTTAGTGATGGGAAAGTGATCATTCATTCTCATCGCAGACTGGTACCAATGCCAAGTCTCCTCCCTTTCCTCCACAAAAATCCAAAGTGAATGCGGTTCAATCCATTTCACGCCCATTGTTAGAGACGTTTCCATGGGAGGTGATGTTACTGAGGGAAAAATGATAAGTAGTTCTCAATATTTAGGCCCGGTATATTCCCAGTCAGTCACACTATATGATCTAATCTCTCATTCTCATCAACCATTGAATTATTCATCCAAACTAACTCTGGGAGCCCATTCCGATGGCATTGTAGGCTCTGTAGAACAATAGTCTGTGACATAATCGCATACTAGTACCAATACCAATTATCCTCTCTTTCCTCCACAAACATTCAAAGTGAACGCAGTTCAATTCGTTTCATCCCAACAATCTGGAGGAATGAAGAAAAACAAGGGTAAATCAAAAAAATCTTCTAACTAGCGGGAGAATAAAACACCCAAGACCTCAATGTTGGGGGAAAAAGAAAGTTCAAATATCTATGCATGGTATGTAAGGAGGACCACTTCACCAAATACTTCCATCTCTTGAATGAGTTTCATCAATACCTTGAGTGATACAGATCTCCTTATCAACCAAAGATATTAACCAATCCTTTCCCCAAACAACAACAACTGATCAAACCAATTCTTGCACCCCCACCCACGGACAATCTAGAGTTCTCATCCACAAATATTACGATGGTTAAATATGTGGTGGAACTATCCACCCAAGAAAAGAACTATGACTCCCAAGAAGGGGAACCTTCATCAAAGGACCCTCCGTAGACTATACCACCCAATGGCCCTATCACTTTAGAGAAACTAGCTTTCGAACCTACAATTATCCCTCCAAAAGGGGTACTTCAATGAACTAAGCATAATATGAATTCCCAAACAGCTCAACACAATATCATAGTGGAATATCTCGCCCAAGCACCATGTGCCATGTCAACACTCGAATTATTGCATATTTGTCCTTCACAACAGAAAAACTTGCTATCATCCATGGGGGGAATAGACCCTTTGGAGTCCAATATTATTTTCTTTGACATAGAACAAAGTGATCTACATATCTCACACCAACTAGCATTGAAAATCACACTTGGTTTTGTGAAGAAGAATATCTTTCATGCAGTGATCAACGAAGGAGAATCCACTTGCATTATGTCATTGTCATGTTGGAAGTCCCTTGGTTTTCCACAACTCACCACATCTCCAACCATCCTAAAATATTTTGTTGGACATTCTTTCAAACCTCACAAAATTCTGACCTCCTTACCCATCGAAATCGAGGGAAATACTATCTCTGTATAAGTCTAAGTGGTAGATTCCACGCTCGATTATAGTATACTCTTGGTTCGCACTTAGTTCTATGCAATGAAGGCTGTTGCATCCACTATATTTCACATCATATGTTTTCCTCATAAAGGAAAGATAGTCATGATCAACCAACTAGATTATTGGACACCTAACTTATGAGATAATCCTAGCACCAACATGCCCTTCATAAGGGAATGTTCTGGGGGGTGTTATCGCTGTAAGAATTTTTTGTACTTCAAGTATCGGGACTTAGCAAGAGGCTAAATAAGTATAGAGGAGCGATAGACTAGTAGATAGGGTCACATCTAGCGAACTTCGCTAAATATAGCAGAGCTGTGAAGTGGCTGGAACCCAGAAGGTCATGGATTGAAGGCATTTCCAATCAATAGTCGTGGAGCGTATTGGGCCAAGAACTAACACAGAGTTTAATCCTTCGAAAGCAGGTTGATAAGAATACTGAGGTTTTGTCTCGAGGCCACATGGCGCCACCGAACACATATTGGGGGGGAAAGAGGGTGAGATTGAAACTGCTCAACCACACCTTGATGTCACGTGTCAAAATATCATTGAATGTGTCAAATCCAAGGGTCGCATGTGGAAATGGAAAGTTGACAGCCAATCAAATCACCTTGAGGCACTTGTTTGGGTACTTTTTGTTTGTGAGATGCTAGGTGAGCACCGCCAAAAAATGGATTCGAAGGATCATCATTTGAAATTGATGGCCGAACATGATAAGCCATTATCCCCTAAAGGACTTTCGTCAGTATCCCATGATTGGCACTCAATGACGACTGTCGTTAAAAGCATGGGTGACATTACTCTATTTTGGTCGATTAACATTTTATTATAGAACGAGGTAACCACAATTCGAATCATTCATCTAACACTTGTACAACTAAGGGAGATAAGCTCATGCTTCCAGGGAAACTAGGGGAAATGGAGAAGATAGACTAAGTGGCCTCCAATGAACTGGGATATTTAAATAATCTGACAAAATTATCAATGAAGAAGAAATAAAATCTTGCTTCATGAATATTGGCAACAAAATTTCATACAAAGTTTGTGGATGAACCAGGGTCAGGTGACAAAATCAGATTAAATCCTATCATGAAGGATTTGATCATCAATGGAAACATAGACGGATGACAAATGCAAGATAGAAAGGGTAAAAAGAGCAAGCGATGAAAGACAAAGGTTAAAGCTGAAGTGGTTGAGAATGTTGGAGAAAACCAGCTTGCTTGGCTTGACACTTTAAAGGAAGAAATTGCCAATCTAAAATAGATTTCAAGCTAAATTAAGTATGTTTCATAGAATTTTTTAATGATATGAGCAAGTAGCATTCAGGGTAAAAATCTCAAATATGTCAGTTTTGGTTTATAACATCCCCTAGAAGATAGGAGTTCAGTTATTGTACGTTACTCCTTCCGTGACAAATGTATATTTTTTGAACTTTGGGGAAGATGATTCATTTTGAATTCCATATGTAATGAATCTATATATACTATCAAAACAATAAATGAATTGTTGGACTTACTGGATAGGGGCCTTCCCTCATAGCCGGAGAACTTTGTAGTTTTTTATAAAATTTTAATGTAAGAAGAAAAGGTTTTTCTGAGACAGTTGAGATTCATCACGGTCTTGATGTTCAGTGTGTCTTCTTGTATTTCATTATTCATGAATGCATTTTTTTGCTAGTAATAATCCATAAGTAATAGAATGAATTAATTTTTTCCGGTGCTCCTTCTGATATCGATTATACTTTTTATGTAATTTTGGTTAATATTTTAGACTTCACTCATGATTAGTGCTCTGTTCATAGTAGTCAGTTCTCATGTTTCTTCTTCTAACACTTCACCAAGAGATTTTCCCTATATTAAACGCCTCTTGCTGATAGTAGTCATTCTTCTCCTCTCCTCCGCCACCTCACATTACTTATTTGGCTTAACATCATACCTATTTTTCCTATGTTCCCTCTGGAAATACACAGCTTATAACTCTTCATATTTATTTTTTAGGAACGGACCCCATTTCGCAATGGCCCTACTCTTTTGTTTTTTCCTACCACCTTTAAATTTTACACCATGGAAGAATCTAACCTTTGTACATGCATTTCCAAATATTTTGAATATCCCAAATAGTTGTATGTCTGAGAGAGCCCTCTCTGGTTGGAAAGGTCAAAATCCAATGTAGAGTTGGTTGAAATAGTTACCTCTGTCATCTGTCTTCCAGCTAGACAGATTTACAGAGTGCTAACATTGTGGTGTCGTTGTTGAGGAAGAAATTGAAAAATTTTCCCTGGGAAAGAACGACATGGTTGAGTTCTAAGGTATGAGAGAAGTAGACACTTAGGTACATATTGGTTGTATTCCTACTTTGGCAACTTCATACATCGAAAAATCGGTTTGAAGGTGATTCCACTGGTAGAAGAATCCAGAAATTTAAAATTTCACTAACGACTCCACTCTCAATGTAGAATCTAGCTTCCTAAACACCATTGATGACTCCACTGCCCAAAGATGAGATCCGTTGACAGAGGTATGAAAAGGCATCATGGGAGAAAACAAGTACCTAAAATTGAGTTTTTTCCAAGACATTACATTTTTTGTTGCAAATTGAATTTTGTCCTTTTCTAAACATGCTAAACAAATTTTTCTTCACCTTCTACATGCATATGATGATCATGATAATATTGAAACTGTATATCCTCCTCTTAAAATTGTACATATATCCCCTCAGTTTATCACTGATTTTGATCAAAATCTCCCATCTGAGCCATGTGATAACCACAACCAAGTTTATAAGCCTCATGAAACCAAGGCTAATATTTCATTTCCTGTACTTGATCCAACACCCTCCAATAACCAGCACAGATATAGACCCTTAAAATTACCCCACATCCTTCATGATTTTCCTCCAAAGCACTATGAATACCTACCTATGTTTGATGGAGAACTTGGTGCCATCACAGTTGAAAAACACATCCAAGGGTTTGAGAATTTTATAGATTTGCTTGAGATTGACCATGATGATGTTTGTATGAGGGATTTTTTTCAATCCTTGAAAGGAGATACCAAAGAATGGTTTAAACATTTGAATCCAGAGACGATTAGCTCATGGGAAGAATTGAAGAGTGTTTTTTTGAAGTTTTGGGGTAAGAAGAAATCTATAGACCTACAACTTACATAATTTTATGCCTTGAAAAGGAAAATCAATGAGACCATTTCCACATTCATTAGGAGTTTTTCCATTATTTATTATGATTTGACTAAATAAATTCAACCCACTGAAGCTTCTTCCATGCTCTAGTATACCACTACTCTTCACCCAGATTTTCCTTTCCTCCTGATGGAAAGAAGACCTGAGACCTTATAACAAATGTTCAATGATGCTCAGGAGATTCAACACAATATCCTAGCATGTGAACATATTCAAAGTGAAGGGACCCAGATTTGTCTTTCCTCCTGATGGAAAGAAGACCTGAGACCTTACAACAAATGTTCAATGATGCTAAGGAGATTCAACACAATATCCTAGCATGTGAATAAATTCGAAGTGAAGGATTGGGTGTTCTAGGACATAAGAATGAATATGAATAGAGAACGTTTGACTGGAATCTTGAGCATAAAATTGATGATATCATAGGTCCTCTTGAAGCTTTGAATGTAAATGACTTTTCCAAGAATTATATTCCACTTATTGAAAGAGAAGGTACTTATGTAGTTTCTGATCCACCCTGTGACAAGCATGGAGCTGACTGTTTCATATATTCATTTGTAGACAGTCAAGAAGATGAGTTTGCAAATCAGTTTGTTGAAGAACATGTTGATGTCCCAAGTTTTTTCTTGTTAGACAATATTGTAGATGTTGTTGATTTGCCTATATACGATGAATATGATGACGATTATGATGATGACCTCCCAAAACAGTCAATTGCATTTCCTCTATCAGAAAATGTTCTTTTTCAACAGTATAATGAGAACAATCGGCCTACATATCACAGTTACAGAGAAGAAAGTATTGAATCAGTTGAAGGGAATTCTTTACCTTTATGCTTTTCTTCATTTAAATTTTTGAAAGAAAATTCAAAGATCATCATCGAAGCAATGGAATGTGTGTTGATACCAAATCACACTGATTCACTAGAACAACTCGACAAGAAATTACAGCAATCTTCTCATGTGTCTAATGACCTTGTCACTTATTGTGTAGAAGGTCTTGTCAGTTCAAAATTGCAACCATTGGTCGAAGAGGAACTTGAAAATGAGTGTGTTCAGCAATCCAAATAAATTGAGAATTGTGCATATGACAACAATGAAGAAAATGAAGAAGGTTTTGAATCAAGTGAAAGAACCTTGCCACTATGTTTTTCTTCTTTCAAATCACTGAAGCAAAATGTTTATAATGTTTCAAATCATAAATCCTCCAGACATGATGTTGAATATTCAGAATACAGTGGACTTGCAAATGAAAACCATCTTCCATTATGTTTTTCTTCCTTTGAATTGTTGAAAGCAAAACATGAGATAACAGAGGAAGCAGGAAATTCTGACTGCAATGCAACTGCTTTACATCAGCAAATTGTTGTTCGTGAGGAAGATCAACAACCTTCACATGCATTTAATGATCATGTGGTTGATTACATGGAAGGTTATACTTCACCAAGAGATTCCCCCTATATTAAACTCCTCTTGTTGACAGTAGTCTTTCCTCCCCTCACCTCCGCCACCTGACATTTCTTATTTGGCTGAACATCATACCTATTTTGCCTCTGTTCCCTCTGGAAATACATAGCTTATAACTCCTCATATTTTTTTAGGAACGGACCCCATTCCCCAATGGCCCTGCTCTTTTGTTTTGTCCTACCACCTTTAAATTTTACACCATCGTAGAATCTGACCTCTATACACGCATTGCCAAATATTTTGAATATCCCAAATATTTGTATGTCCGAGAGAGCCCTCTATGGTTGGAAATGTTAGAATCCAACCTAAAGTTGGTTGAAATAGTTACCTCTATCATTTGTCTTCTAGCCAGAAAGATTTACAGAGTACTAACAGCTTGGATGGGCCACGCGGTAACCATGCAGCCCAGGATATTAATGCGGCATGTCGCCACCCTACTATTCATTTCTCAGATGGAGGACAAACTTAATAGCGTTCTTGGGCGGGTCAGGTTGCTCCCTCACGCAGGTTTAATGGCATTCTCAGTGCGCCATAGCAGAGGGGTGACGACGGGTATAGGATGTGTGTGTGAGGTCAACATAGTTTTCCTTGTACCCCTAAATTTCTTCTGAGATGGATATGGCTCATTTCATTATGCTTTGTTTACACATTTGTGCTCTACTCTGCTCAATTGCCTAGTTTTGCATGCTCTTATTCTTCGTTTCGTTTGGCCTTCCATCTTCACCATGCCCCGTGAGCGTGGTGTTATCACCCTGTAATTTCCCAGGCTGAGGAGGAAATCGGCAAGGGTAACCACAAAACCACTTCGATTCAAGGATGTAGCCTTCCAAGACTCAGAGAGGGATCTCTCTGTCAGATTTAGATTTGTTTGAGTATGGGTCTTAGGTTAGCTATGCAAAATAGGATTTGTTTTTAGAGTTTTTGGTTGAGACCACAAAAAAGGGCCATTGGGAAAAATGGAGTCAAGAGGTTAAGACGCTAGATGAATGAATAACTAAGACAAAATGTTATCAGGCAAGATAATCATGTCAGTGGATCCTTTAAGCTTATAAAATTGGAAAAGAAGAATAGATTGAAATTCATTTCAAATGCAGAGCAGAGCTTATCCGAATTCTACATTTCAAACTTGGAAGAAAACATTAATATTGTTTCAAGCCAGCACAGGGTATTAAGAACAAATCCTGCACATTATCTTCTCATAGAAAATACAGAGATAAAAATCATGTGAAACAAGAAAGTAACAAGTTACATCAGGAAAAAACTTCACCACTTAAACACGACATAGGAATCTGAAAATATAATGCCTTTGTATTCATTCATAAAAGTCACTTACATATTTTGAA
>CBVK0103383038.1:0-22415 GCA_900067695.1 Picea abies | reverse complement strand
TCACTTTTAATACTAAAATGAATAAAGTGGAAAATAATGATGTGAAACCCGAATGTATTTATGAAAATGATATGACGAAGGTTTAATTGGGCGATGAAATGTAAGGAATAGTGAAGGGAAAGGTGGATGAAAATACAACATTTCTGAGTCCCAACAGTGCACTATCCCTTCCATCGTGGTTTATGGGGAAGGAAGAATCCACAGATTGTTAAAGTAAGTCATACAGAACGACAACACTGAAAATATTTCAGCCTTAGGTTGGTGAGGGACAACCAATATCATAGCGACATTGTTTGAAGGAGGTAGGTAATCGAAAGTACCCATGAGAGGTGGTCACAAACCAACCCCCACGTTGATGACACAGATTTGTGGGTTATCAATCATCAGGACCGTGGATGCCCCTGATGAAGGCTCAGTCCCGGAGAAAGACAATTGATCAATGGTCATGATTTAACCCTCATGTGGAAACAATAAGACCCAAAAAACTATGGTGACCACTACATGCATAGCATATTTCTATCTACTTCCTAACATGAGATTGTAGTCGAGAGGCGCATCGACCACTTCAACTTCGATGCACACGATCTTCCCTCCCAACTGCACGGGGAAAGAAGGGATGATTCCATGTGTTCTGAAAGAAAAACCATAGAAATACATAAGAGGAGGGGGTGATGGGGACAAAATGGGTTTGCCAATGGCCTTCCAACATGCCAATGACATCACGCATTTCAAGGTTCCCTCATCAACCACCGTGCAGAAAATGTTCCGAGTAAAATATTTCGTGGGGTGAGCCACTACTATCTGAAACGCAACATGGTATGGGAGAGGAGGTTTCAAGTCGATTGTATCTAGCATGATAGTTCCCAGATTATATGTCTCATCGAATCCTAAGGCATCTAGAAAATCCTTTCTCTGCGAAGGGAAGCTCTGGAGGACCTCCAAAGAAGACATCGCGCAAGGGGTTTCTGACAAATCCTCCACCACAGAGTAGTTCTGGGCGGCCCTCGCGTTTGGATTATGAGAAGCCTTCTTGAACATCCCTTTCAGGATGTGTGTCATTGTTTTTCCCATCGTTCTCTTGATTTGGAGATGAATAGATGAGTTTTCGGCTTCTTTACCATTCTCATAAGTGTTTGGCATTCCATAATCATGTGTCCTAGTAGCTATGTGAGCATCACCTTGCACCATATAAACATTCAAGGTTGAGGGATTACTAGATGACGAAGGGGGTCCCTGACTACCCCCATCCGCATTTGCAGAGGCTTAAGTTAAATTTTTCCCATGAGGAAATGGGTTCGTTAACACTGCAGGTTGTTTTTGCGCCAATAACTTTTGGGCCTCCATGAGTTGAGGGCACAAGTGAGTCGGGTGGTCTTTCGTGCAAAGCTTACATGGATTCTTTGACTTCTTTCTCTTTGTGTTTCCTCTGCTAGAATTATTGGTGGGCTTCTTATCCCCCTTACCCTTCTTTCGTTGTTTCTTCTTCCTGTCGGCCTATTGGTTGGCCTTCGGGTTTGTCAAATGCACACTATGTACATCCGATGTTTGAGTAGGGGGAGCAGTCGAAATAGAGGTTTGGATGGCCGTTGTGTACTGTATCGCCAATTATTGCAATTGATTTGATGGATGATCAGCAGGCTTCGCTTGTGCTGAACCAACAATTCCATTGGCATGTGGTCCAGACTTCTATTTGGTCTTGTTAAGTATAGACCTCAGTGCATCTGGCATAACTTCGTAAAGTAAACCAGACTGAGAGTAAATCAGCTCTAGCTTTTGAGCTCTCATTATTGCTTCTTCTTCTTAAAATACCCCCGACATTGCAACGTCTTTGGATAACTGAGGTACCAAATACTTGATGAACCACTCCAGTAGGAAAGTTGGTGGGATTGGTACCTTTATAAAACTCTTTTGACGTCTCCATTCTTGGATGTGATCAACGATATGGTCCGCCTTTGTCTACTCAAAGTTGGCTAGCAATTTGGTGTTGGCATCGTATCTCATAGGTAATTGAAAATGGTTTAAGAAAACCATTTTCAATTCGCCAAAAGTAGTGTATCTTGAGCAGTCGAGCTCGATATACCATTTCACATCACTCCCAATAAGAGTGCGTTGAAACAAACACAACTGAATGAAGCCATATTTCAACGAGTTGGACAAGAACCATAAGTGAAAGGTAGTCACATGATCACCTGGATCTCCATTAGGCTTGCCTTCAAACTTTGGAATGTCTGAGGGCAACTTGGTCGGCATAGGAGGCCAATGTGGATCGTGATAGATCGGCTCATTCAATAATCATGACAAGTCTAGAAAATGCAAAGTTGCCAGAAATGGTAGCTTAGGTTGTTCAATATGTATAGGAGGAAAGGAGCCTAGAATTTGGCTGGCACTAGGTTGCCAGGAAAATTTAGGTTGTTGGCCTGGGTTCAGGTAAAAACCATGGCCTAGGCTAGCATTCAGATACTGCGCTTGTTGAGACGTCATTAGCTGAATTTTGTAGTAGGACGTTGAGGGATGAGAATGGATTGCTCCCAATGTTGTGTTCCAAAGGTTCTGGAAAGGGTTGCCCCCTGCTAATCTGACAGGCATAGGTATTGAGCCTTTCCTAGGGTTCCATTGGCCATGGAAGGGGTTTCCCTCGATTGACATCCCTGATGAGGGGACTAATCCCTGCCACGTATTTAAAGGTTCTTGAGAAGTGTTTTCCCCTTGTGCAAGAAAAGTACCCTGCGCAGGATTCTGTGATCCAAAACCAAGGTTTCCCCCAGTCGAGATGGTAGCTGATGAAAATGTGTTGTTACCAAATGCACCAAAAGATAACAACAAAGAAACCATCGGTGTGGTATTGGAATAAATTCCTTGACTACCTACTCCGAACAAGTTGTAGTTCATGTTTGGCCAGGCAGGCTGTTGAGAAGCATCGTCGACCGAGGGGGACAAAGCATGTATGTGACCTCCACCATAAGGGAAGGAATTATAGGGGGATGAGGTGCCCCCCATGGACCCTTAGAGAGGATTTTTTGAGCTCCCTTCTCCCAGACCCATGGTCTGTAGGGTGGAGTAGGTGAGGACCGAGTTCGTATCAAAGTTGGGCATCCCGTATGAAAATGGAGGGCCCGTCATACCCTGTGTAAATGGTGCAATGATCGTCTCCATAGATGAAATCAGATCGATGCTCGAAGTAGAGGCGGTCGAGACTGTTAGCTCCCAAAATGAATCAGTCACTATGGTTTCATTTTGTGGTTGATATCATGGTTATTGGTACTTTTCTCCATTTTGTTTTAAGTTTTCTAGTGGCAAAAACTTAGGTTTTTAATTCATATCTTTAAAATAAGACGATCCATAAAGGTATTTTCTTTAAAATTTCAGGAAAATACTTTCAATAGCTAACGCGTGTTTCAAAGTTGATGATTATCTGGTGAAAGTGGCGATTTTCAACAGTTAAGGAGCATTTTCCCACAGGTCGTTAGCTGGTGAAAGCACGGATCACGTGTGTTTTCTCCACATTTTCAAAAATCAAAAGATGACATGCTCAACACATGTCATGTAATCATTATAAGGTGCTGGTGAAAGCGGATAATGATGAAGATTCGGTTTTGCACGTCTAAATCAGATTTCAAAGCAGATCGTGTTCAGAAATGCATGCTTCACAAAATAATGGCACTGGAAATGGCGAATTCAAATCCATCATCACAGGTAAAGGAGTGGTACTACTCGTCTGGTGACATCAAATCGACGCCTCATATCCCCAACACGCATCATCCACAGGCATATGATATGTTTTCATTTTTGAAAGACAACACCGAGAGTTTTCACCAGTGCCAAACCTCGGCTCAAACAACAGATTACAGTGTTTTTTTGTGCAAAATTGTCTGGGTTTTGAATTGCAGATGGCAAGGAGACAAAGTGGTTTGTTGTTAAGGAAATAATTATACAGTCTTTCCTTTCTACAGGCGCATCTAGAGGTGCAAAAACACTTCTCAGACACAGGATGCATGGGATATGTTGAGAAGTTACAAAACGACTGTCACCAAAAAACAGCTGAAGCATTTTCTAAATCATACAATGGAAATAAAGCCTGTGTTGGGTATTTAGAAATCATAGTTGATGAAGCCACCATTTCTACAATGACCATCTTACCTATATCAGGCCAGAGTTGGTTCAAAACAACAGCAACCAAGAACCTCAATTTCAGAGCATATCTTAAGGAAGAATTCATAAATGATGCATGGAAGAAAAGAATGCCAGTTTCTCATTTGGAGGATGAGTGGCAGGACTTGTTCAAGGGCATCCAACTCTACATAACCTCAGAAGGCAGGTATGACAATATGATGTTATACCATTTCAAGCTCTTAGACCATTTTACAGGGAAAACTTTCCTAAATTTACCTTTCTTCTTGCATAAAAGCTTAACTAAAGTCTGTAAAAAGATTGGGGTTGAACCTTTAAGTATGAAAAACACTCTTTGTCATTTCAGCCTAATCAAATTGATAATCCTGGAAGAGAAAGACAAAGAGGAAGGACTTGGCAACATTTTATGTTTTGGGAGGGATTTGAAACCCAAACTCAACCCTTGAATGAGCAGAAGAGAGATGGGAAAAGGAAATTAACTCCTCAGAGCAGCTCGAGGAAGAGGAGAAATCTTCTGGGACCACCAGAAGATAGGATCTCTGGCATAAAATCTTGCAGGTCAAAGAAAAAGTTAGACTTTGAAACCACTTCATAGCAGCCTACAGAAAAGAAGACAAATATCATGAATCTTCCATACACAGACTCAGAAACAGAGCCCGAGCAAGAAGATGAAAGTCCAGCCATTAAAATCCCTAAACACTCCATGGAATTTGCATAGGATTGTGAGACTTTTACCTCCACTGATGAAGCAAAAACATCAAAGAGCAAAGTGTCAAAGAAATCACAGAAAATTAAACAACTAAAAGAGGTGATTTCTCAACAGGAGGTCTTAGAAAGAGTAATCAAGGAGAGATACAAAACTCTGTCTGATAATTTCGTAGAAACAAATGATGAATTTGAGAAGTTGGCTCATGAAAGTGTCAAGGACAAGAAGAGAAAGAAGAAAATTACCAAAGATTATAACAATCTATGGTGGTTAGAAAAACACCTTGAGAGGAAGATTAGAAAATTGAAAAAGAAACAGAAGTCACACCCAGATCTACAAGTGCTAGCCCAGGTTATTGTGAACATGCAAGGAGATAAAGTAGAGACACGTTGATTTTTTGATAAAACAACAGTTTTGGAGGTGAAAGTTCCTTTTGGCCAAGGCAAAGCTTTCACCAGCGCAAAGGGTTAATTTACGACCAGTTAGCTGGTGAAAGATAAAGCTTTCACCAACGAACCAGCGAATCATAAAGCGAGTTAGCTGGTGAAAGCACAAAAAGAATTTTTGAAAGCTAAATATGGAGAAGGGTGATTTTCAAAGGATTTAAAGAGGTTCCAGAGCATTAAAGGGTTAACTACTTAGTCAAAAAATACTCAGCATCAGAGATTCTTGGAGATTTTGAAAACCACATGCTAAATCGGTCTCCTAAAGTTTCGACTATGAGTAATTGAAGAAATCCATCTACAAAGACAGGTGCCTTTGCCTTTTTCATGACACAACAGATTCCAAAAGCTGATGAAGTACAGATGTCAAATTTTGATATAGAAGACAATTCGAATGCTAGCCTAGCCACTAGTCTTTGTTATCGATTGTCTTAGTTAATTTGATTTTCTATTTTTAGATACAGATCCAAGTTTTCAGGATCTTAAAAATTGATTGTAAAAGGCTATAAATGCCTAGCTTTTCTAAGAGACAAGGGTTCAAACTTGGATACATTTTTGTGCTACTGTATAGACTCTTATGGTATAATAAAAGTGCAGTCTCCTTTCGTTTTCAATATCAGAAATATCCATGCTTCCTTTTCTGTACTTTATTTCAGTTTATCTTAGCTTATAAAGATTGTTATCTCTTTATTGAGCTCATAGATTTGAAGTGAAGGATTTTCTTTCTATCTTGTATTAAGCCCTACACCCAGCTGTATTTGGCAATCAAGATTAGTGTTCTTCATCCTCTCCTTTGAAATTACTTGATCTGATCATTGTTTTCTAAAAGAACTGTTTCATTTGAATCTATGATGAGTTTTTTGTTACATTAATTATTGAAGTAATCCCATTTTTCTAAGCATACCTACACATTATTTTTAAGTTACCAAGCATCCTTAGTCTACAACCCTAAGGAGTTTCTTGGAGTGATAACAAATTGGCGTCGTTGCCGGGGAGACAAAATTTAAGTTTTGTTTTCCTGGGATACGACACAGAGCTGATATTTGATGATAGACAAAGATTAGACATTTTAGTTTGTTGTAAGTATCTATATAGAGACTCTACAAGTTCATCCTAGCTCCTAAGAGGATCAGTACTAGGGAGAATCCTCAAGAATCACCTATCACACCAGTGTCCAATCTTGAACTAATTCTCAGGAAAGGAAAGACAATTCAGGGTCAAGCTTCAAAATCAGATACAGAAGGTAATCCTCTTTTCAGTTATGGAAAATCTACTACAGAAAAATTTGAATTCTTTTCAAAGAGTACTGATGAAAAAGCAGCTTTGAACACTGTAGAAGAACAAATTTCTTTGTATCAACAAGAAAATAGCAATGATGATAAATTGACAGATTCAAATTTGATTGAAAAATAATCCAAGACTTTAGAAAGAAATTATAGTTCTTCTTCTCTTGAGTCTTTTCATTCACAGCAACAAGAAGATCATTTAAACATTTATACTAGCATCCTTGCTGTTGAACATCTTCTCCAAGAGCTATCTGCTAAAGGTGAAGAAAACTTATTTGGACAAATTGCAAATTTTTATAGAGCCTCTTATCAGACCTCTTTCCCATTAGAAGATTCACCTCCTTCGCATTCCTCCAGTGTTGAAGACTCAAAAAAGAAACCATCACCTTTCTCACCCCTGATAGTTATGGCTGCACCACCTCCTTTGACGAAGATGCAACAAATCCTAGTTGCTAGGTATGCACCACTTATATTTCCAAACCCAGTATCAACCATGCCAATTTCCAAACCCAGTATCAGCCATGCCAACGGGAGACTATCAGAAGTATATGCCCAAATTCATAGGTGAAGGCGATGTGTCTACCGAAGAACATATTGAGGCTTTCTACAGTTATGTTGAAAACCTTAATATTGAATAGGAAAATGTTTGGACACGAGTTTTTGTCCAAAGCTTAGATGGCCATGCTAGGAAATGGTTCAAAGAACTCCCTGCTGGTTCCATAGATGGAATCGAGCAATTGGATGAGACCTTCTTGAAACATTGGGGTGATAGAAGAGATTTTGTATACTATATCATAGAATTTGGAAATCTAAGGAAACAAAATAGTGAGTCAGTCTCTTATTTCACTAAAATATTTAATCAGATGTAAGTAAAATACCAGTAGAGATAAAACCTTCAGATGCTTCTGCCAAGATAACATATTCTGATGCTTTTGACTCAGATTTATGTTTATTGTTGAGAGAAAGGAGGTCACCAACACTATCTCTCATGCAATATGCTGCCCTTGAGGTGGAATCAAATATTTTAGCTTCTCAAAAGCTAAAGGGAAATTCTGATAGGAGAAGGCCAAGGAATGAAGCTGCTTCTTCATCAAGTGTTGACCCAAAGTTTGATAAAATGGCTAAGATGCTAGAGTCTCTAACCTCTAAGATATATAAGCTCAAGATTGAAAATAAATAGCCTGTGAAGGGAAGAGGCACTTATGATTATGCAGGTAGGAACCCAAATCAAAATCCTAACAACTTCAGAAGAAATAATCAGCTAACACAGATTTTGCAAAGAGAAAAGAATCCTGCTGAAGATCAGAGAATAAAGGCCCCTCTTCAGAATGTTGTGATGGATGAGGAGGAAGGTTATTATCAAGAAGATGGAGAAGATAATATTCATTGTGTTGGAGAAGAGACAGGTAAATATTATCTGACACAACACGACTATGAAGAAGCATTGATGACTAAACAGACGAAGGATAATCCTATTGATGATGGTATTTTCACGATAGAAGATAAGAATAGATACAGTCTCCGATCTAAGTCTAATATTTCTCAACAGAACGCACCAACCTCTCCTGAAAAGAGCACATCCCCTATTAAGAAAAAATATCAGACATCAGAGAATCAACAAACAAATTCCTTAAAAGTGAAAGCATCAACTCCTCCCAAGAAGATTGTTGCCCCTGTCAAGTATCAAACTCCGGAGAGTCAGAACCCTGTTGAACAACAAAGCAATCAAAAATGTCCTGTGAATGAGGTAAAGGTCTCTAATAAAGCCTTTGATAGAGTCCCTTATTCGTTCAATTTTGAGGCTGAAATACAAAAAATTAAAATTCCTATTCCTCTAGTTGAGTTAATGAAAAATGAAATGTTCAAAAAGGATATCCTCAAAACTCTAGATCCCAAATCTATATCCCCTTCCGCTGATATTCTCAAAATATATGATGAAAAGCCAACCATTACTCTGGGCCAAATGATAGAAGACAGAGATGAAAGTTGTCCTCCCTTTTACATCTCTCTAAATATTCATGAGAAAACATTACATAACTGTTTGTTGGACTCTGGTGCTTCTCACAATTTGATGCCAAAGGCGGTCATGGATGAGCTTGGGCTGGAGATCACCAAGTCTTATCACGATATTTTCTCTTTTGACTCTCAAAAATTCAAGTGTCTTGGAATGATCAAGGACTTGGTTGTAACTTTAACCCAAGCATCCATGAAGACTATGGTTATGGATGTAGTAGTGGCAGACATACCACCTAAATTTGGATGTCTGTTATCAAGATCGTGGATGAAGAGGCTAGGTGGCACTCTTCAAATGGATCTCTCCTATTCTACTATCCCTATTTTTGGAGGGGTGAACAGAAAGTTATACAGGGAATCATAGTTGGCATATGTAATCAGTGACGAACAAAATCCATCCAATCATCCTATCTATTCTGTCGACACAGGTATTGGATCTTGTATTTTGCAAATTGACTATTCATTACCAGATGCATTGCTGCTAGAAAAGCCTGCAGTTCAATCCACAAAAGCAACAGAGGATGATCTTTGGACCATGTTCTTTGACGGTGCTTGTACCAAAGAATCAACAGGAGCAAGGGTGGTATTGATTTCCCCTTCTAAGAAAACTTCTCATTTGTCCTTTAAACTTGATTTTAAAGTGACTAATAATATTGCTGAGTATGAGGCACTACTTCTGGGGCTAAATGCAGCCAAAGATATGGAGATTAAAAGATTGCAGGTATTTAGATATGCATATTTGATCATTCAGTAGGTGAATAAGTCCTTTCAAGAAAAACATGTCAGGCTGAAAGCATACAAAGATGAAGTTTTGAGGGAAATTCATGCTTTTGCAGATTTTAAAATTTCATATGTACCTAGAGAAATGAATGAATTAGTTGATTCATTAGTTGTGTCAGCTTGTGCTTTCATACCCCCTCTGCCTCATAAATTGAATTACGAAATTCAATTTAAATATAGGCCATCCCTCCCTGATAATGTAAAATTTTGGAAGGTTTTTGAAGACGATGCTGAACTCACTAGATTTCTTGCAGTGATAGATGAGTTTGCAGATTTGCAAATCGATCAGGAGAATGAACATGACGATGAAATTGAGAAGCCAAAATTCAAAAGCAAAATCGCAGCACATGAAATAGTCCAGCTATCTACCAACAGAATTCCTAAAGGTTTGGTCCCTTTGGAAAGGCTTTTTGATAATAATGATGTGGCTGTCAAATTAGAAAATGGGGAAACAGATTCAAAAGTTTTGCAGTATAATGTAGCCAATGAACATGATCCTAAATATGTCAACTTAGCTTTACATTTGACTAAAAAACAAAAGGTTGATTATGGAGAATTGCTAAAGGAGTTTGCTGACATCTTCACTTGGCAATATGATGACTTGAAAACTTTCGACACAGAGGTAATTCAGCATAAGATTCCCTTGAACAAAGATACCAAACCATTTAGGAAGAAACTTAGATCCTTTAATCCTTTGTTGCTGCCTACAATGGAAAGGGAAATCAAAAAACTATTGGATGCCCGCATCATCATACCTCTCAGATATTCAGAATGGATTGTAAATCTCATACCAGTCAGGAAGAAGAATGGAGAGATCACACTCTGCATCGACTTTAGAAACTTGAATAAGTGCTCTAGGAAGGAAAACTACCCTTTGCCCAAAATGGAACATATTTTGCAGAAGGTGTCAGGATCAAAGGTGATGTCTTTTATTGATGGGTTTTCTGGATACAACCAGATTGCTGTCCATTCGAACGATAAAGAAAAGACTGCTTTTACTACTCCATGGGGTACGTTTATGTACGAAAATATGCCCTTTGGATTGATGAATGCAGGAGCGACATTCCAAAGGGTGATGGACATTGCTTTCGTTGGAGAGAAAGATAATTTTTTCCTCATATATCTTGATGATATCATTGTTTTCTTGAGCAACCATGAACTTCATTTGCAGCACTTAAAAAGGACATTTCTAAAATGTCGAAGGTATGGCATTTCTCTTAATCCAAAAAAATCAAATTTTGCACTTAAGGAAGGGAAATTACTTGGACGTATTGTTTCAGCTGATGGGGTGAAAATCTACCCAAAAAGAGTAGAAGCAATTAAAAATCTGTCTCTTCCTAGATCAAAGAAGGACATTCAGTCTTTCCTTGGAATTATAAACTTTATCAGGAGGTTTATAGTTAACTTTGCAGAACTCACAAAGCATATTACTGTTATGTTAAGAAAGGACTCCGAGGTAAAATGGACTGAAGAAGCCAAACACTCATTCAATTCTATCAAGGAAGCCATTACAACAACCCCTGTTTTGATCAGCCCCGACTTCGCCAAGGTATTTTACATTTTTTCATTTGCTTCAAGAGATACAATTGTAGCAGTACTTTTGCAGAAAAATGCCAATGATCAGGAGCAGTCGGTTGCCTTCTTCAGTAAGGTATTGAGGGATGCAGAGGTAAAGTATGAATTATTGGAGAAACAAGCATATGCACGTATCAAGTCATTGAAATCTTTCAGAGTTTACATCCTTCAATCCAAGGTAATAGCTTTTGTACCCTCCAGTTTAGTTAGAGATGTTCTTATACAACCCGACATAGATGGAAAAAGGAGTAAGTGGATAGAAAAGTTGATTGAATTTGATGTTGAAATTAAAACAACAAAACTTGTGAAGGGTCAGGGCCTTGCCAAACTTCTGGCAGAAGAAAATTGTAAGTTGTTCGAAATAAATTTGGTAAGTATTAATGAAGATAATGTTCAGTATTCAGAGGATAAAAAAGGTGATGAAATGCAGGTCTCATCTCACCTAGATAATTGCAAATGGTACAATCACATTATTCATTTTATGCAAACTTTATCAGTCCCTTCAGATTTGAAAAAAACACAAGGAAGGGATTTAGATATCAAAGCCATGAATTTCTGCATCAATGGCAACTTATTGTTCTGGAAAAATCCAATAGGTTTATTGTTGAGTTCCATAAACCAAGAAGAAACAACTAAGGTCATGATTGAATTCCATAATAGTGAATGCGGAGGACATCACTATTGGAAAACCACCGCACATAAAATCTTAAGATCTGGTTATTACTGGCCATCCTTATTTTCAAATGTGTGTGAGTTTGTGAGAACATGTGACAAGTGCCAAATATTTGAAGGCAAAAAACAACTGAAGTCTCTTCCCCTCAGACCTATAGTGGTCACATGTCCCTTCCAGCAATGGGGTCTGGATTTCATAGGTGAGATTCACCCACCTTCTAGTAGTCAGCACAGGTGGATCCTTGTTGCCACCGATTATTTTACAAAGTGGATTGAGGCTATTCCTACCAGGAGCGCTAATCATATTGTCATCATAAATTTTATGCAAGAAAACATATTCACCAGATTTGGTTTCCCTAAGAGAATAGTCACTGATAACGCTGTTGCATTCAAGGATAAGCACTTGGTAAAATTATGTGAAGAGCTGGGAATTCAACTAGTACATTCCACTGCTTACTATCCACAAGGAAATGGATTAATCGATTCATCAAATAAGAGTTTATTCAGAATTATAAAAAAGCTGCTTGAACAAAATACCAGAGGCTGGGATTCCAAGCTGAAATTTGCTTTGTGGGCTGACAGGGTTACATGTAAAAAATCAATTGGTACATCTCCTTTCAAGTTGGTATATGGTACTGAAGCCATATTTCCTGTTCAATTTTCACTATCGGTTGCAAAGTTTTTACAAGAAACTGATTCTAAACCAAGTGATTTAACTCAGAGAATTCATAATTTGGTAGAGTTACAGCAAGATAGAGAGCATCTTTTGGAAAAGACAGAATTACACCAAGGAAAAATGAAGGAGATCTTCGACAAGAAAGTCAAATCAAATATCTTCAAAACAGGGGAAATAGTCTTAAAATGGGATGCATGAAGGAAAGAGAAGGGGAAACACGACAAATTTGATGCTCTCTGGATAGTTCCTTTCGTCATAACAACGGTTCAGCAGAACAATACCTTTGTTCTCCAAAATCTTGCAGGCGAGGAAGTAGCAAGTGGCCCTTTCAATGGGCGCTTTCTAAAGACCTATTTTTCATAAGTATTTTTCTTAAAGCCCTGTTCTACTTGTACATATTCTTTTCAGTTATGTTTTCTTTGTTTCTATCACTTGAATAACTCCATGCTCAATGGTACTAAGCAAAACTATTTTTCAAATTTTTTAAATTGTAATAAAGGCTACTGGGTCTAGCTAGGTTCTTGATCACCTCACAGGGAGGTGTCCATCCCAGTTGGAGCCAAATGTTAGCTCCCAAAATGAATCATTCACTATGGTTTCATTTTGTGGTTGATAGCATGGTTATTGGTAGTTTTCTCCATTTTGTTTTAAGCTTTCTAGTGGCAAAAACTTAGGTTTTTAATTCATATCTTAGAAATAAGATGATCCATAAAGGTCTTTTCTTTAAAATTTCATGAAAAGAATTTCAACAACTAATGCGTGTTTCAAATTTGATGATTAGCTGGTGAAAGTGGCGATTTTCAACAATTAAGGAGCATTTCCCCACAGGCCGTTAGCTGGTGAAAGCACGGATCACGTGTGTTTTCTCCACATTTTCAAAAATCAAAAGATGACATGCTCAACACACATCATGTGATCATTATAAGGCGCTGGTGAAAGCGGATAATGATGAAGATTCGGTTTTTCACGTCTAAATCGGATTTCAAAGCGGATCGTGTTCATAAATGCATGCTTCATGAAATAATGGCACTGGAAATGGCGAATTCAAATCCATCAGCACAGGTAAAGGAGTGGTACTACTCGGCTGGTGACATCAAATCGACGCCTCATATCCCCAACACACATCATCCACAGGAATATGATATGTTTTCATTTTTGAAAGACAACGCCGAGAGTTTTCACCAGCGCTAAACCTCGGCTCAAACAACAAATTACAGTGTTTTTTTGCGCAAAATTGTCTGGGTTTCAAATTGCAGATGGAAAGGAGATGAAGTGGTTCATTGTTAAGGAAAGAATTAGACAGTATTTCCTTTCTACAGGCACATCCAGAGGTGCAAAAACACTTCTCATACGCAGGCTACATGGGATATGTTGAGAAGTTATAGAACGACTGTCACCAAACAACAGTTGAAGCATTTTCTAAATCATACGATGGAAATAAAGCCTGTATCAAGTCTTTAGAATTCATAGTTGATGAATCTGCCATTGCTACAATGACCATATTACCTAGATCAGGCCAGAGTTGGTTCAAAACAACAGCAACCAAGAACCTCAATTTAAGAGCATATCTTAAGGAAGAATTTAGAAATGATGCATGGAAGAAAATCATGCAAGTTTCTTATTTGGAGGATGAGTGGCAGAACTTGTTCAAGGGAATCCAACTCTACATAACCTCAAAAGGAAGGTATGACAAGCTGATGCTATACCATTTCAAGCTCTTAGACCGTTTTACAGGGAAAAATCTCCTAAATTTACCTTTCTTCTTGCATAAAAGCTTAACTAAAGTCTATAAAAAGATTAGGGCTGAACCTTTAAGTATGAAAAACACTCTTTGTCATTTCAGCCTAATCAAATTGATAATCCTGGAAGAGCTAAGACAAAGAGGAAGGACTTGGCAACATTTTCGGTTTTGGGAGGGCTTTGAAACCCAAACTCAGCCCTCGAATGAGCAAAAGAGAGCTGGAAAAAGGCAATTAACTCCTCAGAGCAGCTTGAGGAAGAGGAGAACTCTTCCGGGACCACCAGAAGATAGGATCTCTAGCATAGATTCTCACAGGTCAAAGAAAAGTTAAACTTTGAAACCACTTCAGAGCAGCCTACAGAAAAGAAGACAAATATCCTGAATCTTCCATACACAGACTCAGAAACAGAGCCCGAGCAAGAAGATGAAAGTCCAACCATTAAAATCCCTGAACACTCCATGGAATTTGCATAGGATTGTGAGACTTTTACTCCCACTGATGAAGCAGAAACATCAAAGAGAAAAGGGTCAAAGAAATCACAGAAAATTAAACAACTAAAAGAGGTGATTTCTCAATAGGAGGTCTTAGAAAGAGTAATCAAGGAGAGATACAAAACTCTGTCTGATAATTTCACAAAAACAAATGTTGCATTTGAGAAGTTGGCTCATGAAAGTGTCAAGGACAAGAAGAGAAAGAAGAAAATTACCAAATATTATAACAGTCTATGGTGGTTAGCAAAACGCCTTAAGAGGAAGATTAGAAAATTGAAAAAGAAACAGAAGTCACACCCAGATCTGCAAGTGCTAGCCCAAGTTGTTGTGAACATGCAAGGAGATAAAGTAGAGACATGCTGAGTTTTTGATAAAAAAACAGTTTTGGAGGTGAAAGTTCCTTTTGGCCAAGGCAGAGATTTCACCAGCCCAAAGGGTTAATTTACGACCAGTTAGCTGGTAAAAGATAGAGCTTTCACCAGCTAACCAGTGAATCATAAAGTGAGTTAGCTGGTGAAAGCACAAAAAGAATTTTTGAAAGCTAAAGATGGAGGAGGGTGATTTTCAAAGGATTTAAAGAGGTTCCAGAGAATTAAAGGGTTAACTACTTAGTCAGAAAATACTCAGCATCAGAGATTCTTGGAGATTTTGAAAATCACATGCTAAATCGGTCTCTTAAAGTTTCGACTATGAGTAATTGAAGAAATCTAGCTACAAAGATAGGTGCCTTTGCCTTTTTCATGACACAACAGATTCCAGAAGCCGATGAATTACAGATGTCAAATTTTGATATAGAAGACAATTCGAATGCTAGCCTAGCCACTAGTATTTGTTATCGATTGTGTTAGTTAATTTGATTTGCTATTTTTAGATATAGATCCAAGTTTTCAAGATCTTAAAAATTGATTGTAAAAGGCTATAAATGCCTAGCTTTTCTAAGAGACAAGGGTTCAAACTGGGATACATTTTTGTGCTACTGTATAGACTCTTATGGTATAAAAAAAGTGCAGTCTCCTTTCATTTTCAATATCAGAAATATCCATGCTTCCTTTTCTGTACTTTATTTTAGTTTATCTTAGCTTATAAAGACTGTTATCTCTTTATTGAGCTCATAGATTTGAAGTGAAGGATTTTCTTTCTATCTTGTATTAAGCCCTACACCCAACTATATTTGGCAATCAAGATTAGTGTTCTTCATACTCTCCTTTGAAATTACTTGATCTGATCATTGTTTTATGAAAGCATTGTTTCATTTGAATGTATGATGAGTTGTCTATTACATTAATTATTGAAGTAATCCCATTTTTCCAAGCATACCTACACATTATTTTTAAGTTACCAAGCATCCTTAGTCTACAACCCTAAGGAGTTTCTTGGAGTGATAACAGAGACCATAGTGGCTCGGACCTGCGAAGGTGAGTTAGGAGGCGGAACGCCCCCAGTGCTGGCAGTCGTAGAGGGAGTATGAGGACTCCCTAATGAAGTAGCATCATTTACTTCCATCGCTTCTTGTAGGACTATCTAACGCTCTTGATGCCTTACCCTTGGAGGGGCAAGCACCGACAAGTCAGTGATCGGAGGGTTATACGAACCGAGAGCTTCTGCTCCAAGGTCATAAATATTTGGTTCCTACAGAATCAAATGTTCTACTCTTGGAGTTGGCTCGAGTATAGATTCATGTGGCCTAGTGACCTCAAATGACCCTTCTTGGTCAAGTCTTCACCTTCGTGGTGGTAGTGGTGGATCCAAGTTAACCGGCGGCAGGCCCAAAATCCTTCACAATCGGCGAAGATCTTGATCTTCCACTGTGATAAGATCAATGACACACTAGGGATTTCCAACGTTGAATACCAAACACACACTAGAGAAAAATTTTCTATGAGATAAAGAAATCAAACCACTACAACTAGTTGGAAGAACAGTTACACCAACCAACACTAGAGAAACTTACTGGTGCAAGTGAAACTCGAACACGGAAGCACCCTCCGGGTATACTCTACAAAGTGTGGCCCGATGTCTACCCTAGGTACCATGGTATACCCCCACAGTCACCTGTGTAAGTCCCTAAAGTAAATGCAACTACGTTTCCAACTCGTGAACAATAACTAGGTGGGTATAGTCAATAGTCGGGTGGACCGCAATGAGTAGGGTATCAAGCCTGAAACCTATCGAGGGTATCGAAAGCAAGTGTTCTAAAAGATGATTGAGGACCTCAAATGGATTTGAGACCCACGAAGCTTCATGGAAAATGAGATCAATGAAATCCCAAGACAAGTCCTCTATATACGTTCCCCACTATGCTTGGTTTGTCTTTGGAGGGGTTATCTCCGCTACCTTTCTGCATGCGACCTTATGTTTATCCCCTGTGTTAGAGGGGGGTCCCGGATAATTTCCAAGTTACGAGACTTTTTCACTACCTAGCACAGACTCCTATGTTTGTTTTATAGCCTTTAAGAGTTTCCTCTCCAACCTAAATCAAGGCTCTAAGCTAATCTAGTTGATGGACCCTACAAACATAAAGTCTAATTACTTTAATTAAGCATTGATTTTAAGTGGTTTGTCTTAATTCAAAGGATCGGAAATGACACTGGTGGTGTTTTTTAAGAGACGAAAGAGAAGAACAAATGTTGGAAGCAAAATTACTTCTTTTGACAAATAAAGATTTGCAAATTGAAACTCTTTAACCAACTTTTCTAACTACTTTTTTTTTTCTAAGATCTTTTAAAAGAGAAACCTAAAACTGAATTTCTCTTGACTACAAGCTACTTAAATTCCTAATAATTCAGTAAAGAACTTAAGAAAGAACTCTTCTTCCCAAAAAACAACTAACCTAACTACTTAACCAAACAATGAAAAAACAACCTTTTTATTATTATTTATGCTTCAAAATAAGAAACTTGAAAATGAATTCTTTTTCTTTTCTTATAAAGCAAGAAAAAGGGAAAAATGAAGACAAGGCAAGACCAAAGAAACTGACTTATGGTCTACTGCGAATCGTAGGGAGTTACTGACAGAACCTCAAAGGCTAAACAGAAAAAACTCACAGACTCGTCCAAAAAACCCTTTCAAAGAACACAAGAAATCTCTAAAGGATAAAGAAACTGACGTCAAACCCAGGCTAAAGAATGTAATAACAAAGACCAGTCCTAGATCAAGAAACCCCTGAGAAGTATGACTTCAAACATGGAATAGAATGACTGCCCCTTCTTAAGAAAACGATTCTTGACACAGGCACACTATTGACACTTAAGCAACCTGCGCATATACGTGGGTTTTCCAAAGGTAAGGTGTGTATGTACGCGTTCAGACCCACTACAGGCCGTGTACACCTCTTTAACTTCCCAAAAAAGAAACTGACAGTCAAGCTGCCTAGGCAGGGAGTACTAGTATGGCAGACCAGAATCCCTTAAAGACTCATAAACTTATAGAAAACTAAAAACAAGTAATCAAACCAATTAAAACACCCAAAAACATCCCCAGCAAACCCCAAAGGCTTCCCCAGTATGGTTGCCAATTATGATATAGTGGTAAAATCCCCCTACGGACTACACTAGGGTTCAACGTGTAGGCATATCTAACCGTCTAAAGTCTCCTGCTTTTAACCACTATCCCAACAATAGCCCACATTCATGCATAAAATACAAAGTATAAGGATCTAGTAACTCTACCTTAAACTCTACTTCTGGTGTCGATACTTCTGTGCTCAGTCATTTCTCGACTGCAAATCTCCTCCAAAGGTTGACTTGCATTCACCAAAAGAAAAACAAGAAACTACGAACATGCATCTTATATATGAATTAGTGGGTTATATGTCATAGTAAAATGTAAATCAAAAATAAATATTGAACACATCATATTATATTAATCTCACAAAGTCACTTAAAAAATGAGATCGGTGATTGCTCCTCAAACCTACTCCAGGATCTTCTTCACCAAGCTCCAACTACTTCCACGTATCCTTCTCCTCTCACACTTCTCTCTAGAGAATGGGCATAGGCTTATGAATGAGGAAAAAAGCAAAAATAAAGGATTCTAGCTCAAAACTCACAATGTGGCTGCAAATTTTTGGGGCAAGGGGGGAAAGTGAAATGGGCAGAGTTTCATTGTTCTTATGATTCTCCTTGGAATGAGACCCCAAGACCTCCTTTTATACGACAAAAGGATGGTTATTTGGTTGGGTGATGAGCTATCGGTAGTGGGACAGTTGGAAAGCTACCCAATAGCCTGTAATCTCAATGAATTCCTTGCAAATTTTTAATTTTTGCAACTTTTGTGGGCATACATGGGTTGTAATGGTGCATCTAGTGTACATACATGGGTATTAGTGGTGTATCTAGAATACATATGCAGGCAGTAGTGGTGTAGGGTGCATACATATTCAAAAATAATGTTTTTAAGAAGAGCTACTCAGTGGTGGCTTGGCAAAAATAGCAAGTAAGATGGCTTGATGCCAAGTATGCATGTATGGTGAAATTTAGGGTTATAAAAGAAGCCCCCTAATGTGTGAGGTCATAAGAGCATCTGATGGACGAAATAAATTACAAATCTTCACCAACGTACGAAATGAGTGAGCCTGAGACCAGAGTTCGAGAGGTGCCATCTGCAAAATAACAATTGTCTCACCGAGGCGGGCATACCCATGCTAGGGAAGAAATAAATCATGGTTTCCAATCAAATACACTACATATCCATGTCATATAACTATATGAAGTGTAGCTAGGAGCAATAAACAACGGATCTACATCTCAAAATCAAATATATACATGTATAGTACCCATCTTCAAGAATCCAAAGTGATGTCTGATGGCTAGAGATGAGGCCTTTAGAGCTCGAGCAATGAATTCAATATCTTAAAACTCGGGTAGGAGTGTAATGTGAGTGTACAAATTCACTACCCAGAGGTCTTCGATGGCTCATCGAGGAATAGACAAGAGGATCTTGATGATCAGGCATAAAACTTCACTGATTTCAAACAAGGACTTGATTGGACTTTCAGGATGGCCGAGAATGAGGTCAAGAGACAAAATGCAGAAGGTCTGACTCAAGTTGGATAAAAACTCCCTTGGAAAATAGCACGACTGATGATCAGACTCATGCAACATGACATTGACATAAGTAAACAATGCACGAGACAAAGATAACTCTCCATATGTTTGGAAGAATAACCAAATGGAGGAGGACACAACTCTATGTTACGAGAACAGCTTCCTAAGGTCATATTAAATCCCAATTCTTGACGACAAACAAAAGGATGTGCTTTATCCAAGGGTAACTCATTGTGCTGCCATAAAAATAAAATACTTTTCCCATCCTCTTTTTGGGGTGTATTTGATTTTTTTGTCTTTTTCAATATTTTGAAGAGCTTGAAAAAGAATAAAAGAATGTTATGTTACAAAGGAGGAACGAGTGTCACAAGCATACTAGTTCCAAGCGCAAGGAACACTAATTCTCATAGCAAGGAGACATGTGCAGAAAAAAGACACTCGGGGAAAATTCCTCCATGGGTCAGGGTGTCAGGTCACAGAGGCAAAGTGTTACAAGGCTTGCGTATAAGGCATGCTTCAAAGGTTCAATCAAGAGCCACATGGAGTCAGCCTTAGGCCAAATATGTTGTGATTCCACTGTGATTAGCAAGACACGATGAAACCCCCTTCAATGTATTTTTTACGAGTGCAGAGAAGGTAAGCTCGGTGTTTTTTCATTTTTAGAGAGTCTGAAAAATAATAAAAGAAGACTCCATTGGGGTAACTTTTTCAAAGATAGTATAGTTGGCTCAAAAAAGGGATAAACTAGCACCGAAAAGACGTCTATTCAAAACCATTTTAGTGAGTGTGACACAGACAATATCACTCGACAATCTTTTCAATTTTAAGGAGTCTGAAAAGAGCTTAACTATGGACTCGCTTCCTTTTTCTAGATTTAGTCTCCTTAACAGTTTCTAGCATCAGTGTGAGTGTCCTTGAACAAGGTGGGCCAATAATAGCTAGCTCTCAGTATCTTATGAGCGGTGGTGTTTCCTACAAAATGTCCAATGGCAGGGCCATCATGGAGATACTTCAGAAATTTTTCTGCATCTTCATGATCAAGACATCTTAATAGTACCCCATCATAGTTAACCCAGAAGAGTATCGAATTTATGAGGTGATATTGTGCAGATTTTAACTTGAGAGCTCTCCTTTCCCTAGGGTTGATGTTTTCTGGGCAAGTCCCATGGTGTAGGAGATAAGTTGTCTTCCTGTACCAAGACTCTTGTCCTCGGGAAATTTATGAAACTTCACCACACCATAATTCCATTTTGTTCTCCCATCCAGGATCCTCATTTACTTGGTCCTGGGCTTCGGCTGCAATTTTTCATAATCCTTTCCCTTTAACTAGTTTGGCAGGTTTTATATATAGATCAAATTCTTGAACTACTACCATCCAGTTCCATATTCTTTCCCCCATATCCTGTTGAGCGAATAGGGATCGTACCGCAGGGTGAGGAACAATTACTTTGGTGTGGTTCTTGAGGATGTAAGACCTGAAGTGTTTTACTTCTTTATAAACTGCATTAGCCTGCTTATCTAAGAAAGGATAATTTAGTTCATCTCCTTGGAGGTTACTACTGATGAACGACATCAGGGCCTCATTGTTATCATCATCCTTCTGATTCTATACCACAACTAACGATTGGTCGGAGGTGAAAGTATAGAGGAAGAAATATCTATTGAAATTGGGACTCTGTAACATGGGGGCTTGCGATATAACGGTTTTGATGTTTCTAAAAGCGTCCTTTCCTTCATCATCCCACTTAAATTCGACATCTTTACAAATCATCTTTTGCAAGGGTTTGATAATTTCTGTGAAATTGGAAGTGAATTTCCTCAAGAAATTGATTTGCTCAAAAAAGGGCTGCATAGCTTTCTTGTTGTGAGGAAACGAGATTTGAGCTATGGCCTTAATCCTTTCTGGGTCTATGTGAATTCATGCTTGAGATATAATGTGACCTAACATATTAACTTCCTCGATGCTGAAAACAATTTTCTTAGGATTTAAAGATATACCATATTTCCTACACCTTTAGAAAATCTGAGTTAAGTGTTGGATACACAGTTACATCACTCAGATACACTACCACACACTTACGTCATTCAGATACACTACCACACACTTACGTCATTTTGTTCTTTGAATACATGGTTATGTCATTCAGATACACTACCACACACTTGTTGATTATTCCCTGAAATGATACATCCATGGCCCTTTGGAAGGTCACCCCTGCGTTAATTAACCCAAAAGGCATGTGTTTATAAGTGAAGGTTCCCCACTTGGTTTGGAAGGTAGTCTTCAAATGATCTTCCTTTGAAACCAGAACTTGGTTGTAACCTGAGAAATCGTCTAATAGAGAGAAAATATCTGAACCAAACACAGTATGCATGAGTTTCTCCATTGGCGGGACTGGGTAATTGTCCTTTCTTGAAGCTCTGTTGAGGTTCCTAAAATCTACGCTTAAGCGGATTTCTCCCAACTTTTTCCTCACTGGATCAAGATTTTCTACCCACGCGGAATGCCTAACCTAGAAGAAGATTTTGTCATATAAAAGTTTCTTTAATTCCTGATACATAAGAGGTTCTAGGGATGGGTAATACTTTCAAAACTTCTATTGGAAGGGTTTCACTTAGGGTTTTAATGGGATAGTGTGTTGAATGATGCAGGTATCATAAGTTTTGAGATATCGATAGTGTTAGTGATAAAAAATGAACTGGCATTTTTGAAAGAATGATACCTAATACTGTAGGGAACATTTGCCTAGATTCTTGGGCTCCAAATGCATATTTGAAAGCACCATTAGAAATCTTAGGAGTTTTAGATGTCGATCGACTATTTAATCATGCAAAACAGACTCTCCATGACTGAGAAA
>CBVK0103378007.1:0-14561 GCA_900067695.1 Picea abies | reverse complement strand
ACGCCAAGACTATGGGCCCCGTTTGGGTAAGTTGGTACATCAACTTCCCGAGGACGTAACTTTGGCATACGATCTTCGTTTGTTTCGTTCCATACCTCGTTAGAAATATCTATCCGAGGACTACAACTTTTGGATGGGCAACATGATCTTTAATTCTTGTTGCTCCCCGTTTTCCCAAAAAACGTCGTTTAAGGCCTCAAAACGGCTCCGGAAGTTCAGGACCCGAAAAACTGCTAAAAATAGTAAACTATGCGGAAACTGAAAAACTAAAAGAAGCAACGGTGGGGGTCCAAGTGGAATAGGTGTGTGGCCACCAACATCCACCTGGATCACATATCCTAAAGAACAGGGCACAAAAGAGTTTATCCCTGCAAGCAAGAAGTGAAACCTTTTTTTTTCACGATCTTTAAGAAACTAACAATACACAAAAGACTAAAGAATAGGGTACAAAAGAGTTTATCCCTGCAAGCAAGAAGTGAAACCTTTGTTTTTCATGATCTTTAAGAAACCAACAATACACAAAAGACTAAAGAACAGGGCACAAAAGAGTTTATCCCTGCAAGCAAGAAGTGAAACCTTTGTTTTTTATGATCTTTAAGAAACTAACAATACACATCATGTACAAAAAAAATGGGTGCAAAAACTGTGTTTTTATCTTGTTAACAAATTTACTACCATACTGGACTGCCACGCCTGATCACTAACATGTTGGATTATTATGCCAGATTGTTGTTATGTTGGATAAGCTGGAAGACTGACTTAGCAACACCACCCCTCAGACGAGATTTTTCAACTCCCAACTGTCTTGAGTGATATTAAAAGTTTGTATTTTGACAAGGCTTGACCAATTTATCTACAATAATTCTTGCATTGGCAATGTATTGCGCAACAATTTCTCCTTTATGAACACCCTCCATCACAAAAGAATTGAAGTTTAATGAAAAACTGAATTTCTACACAATAAAATGCAACTCTGGTTACCACACATCAATGGACTTAGGCCACTTCTGACTTTGTCAATATTCTCCAACAGTCTTTGTAGCCAGATTAGATTACGAACTGCGAATGACACTGCTATATATTCCACTTCAGCAAAAGATATGGCAATAGCAATTTGCTTCTTGACTCAGCCATGCATTGTTCCTTCTCTCAACAAATAAATCATCCAAAAGCATGCCCAATAGTACCATTAAAGTACCACAAAACTCGTTTAGCTCCCTCCACTGATTTCGACAAGGATTAAACTTGAATTGACTTGAACCAGTCACTTCGAAGGCAATATCAGGTCTAGTATAGACTATTTAAATACAGCTTTTAGGCTTTGGTAAAGACATAATTCCAACAATTTTTATCTTTGCAAGAAGACCTGCAAAGTTTATTAGGCCAAAGGCGTACACCTATTGACAATGAGCATATTTAATAGGTTTTTAGTTCTTAATACGTTTTTATGGACGGGATTAAATATGCCTAGAATATTCTTAGTAGTCACAATAAATGAATGGCTCTGATTTCATCCATTAACGTCCGAGCTGTTATAAAGACATCAGTTTATATGTTTACTTTTTTACATTTACCTAATCATGTTTAAAAATTACTGTATTCACTAACTTATTGCCACGTCTACCTAATTAAAAAATATAAACAGATTTTCATGAGCCTCACGTTTTCACTATGTTAATTAGGACTTGTGTTAATTAGGGTTTTTTTAACTAAGCTAGAAGTTTAACAGCCCCGCCTTTCGGCGTTCACCCAGCCGCGAGTTAGCGGCTGTGCTAGTCCTACTTCCATGGGTGTACCAATTGCATTGTACCAGGGAAAATACATTTGAACACCTTGAATATAATTTTTGTACCAACATCTTTGTACTCGGGTAGATACTTCTTGAATGTAATTTATTTCAGGTCAAAAAATTAATTTCTACTATCCCTACGAATTTTAAAACCACAATAATGAACATCTGGAAAATACACCATCTCAAATTTGTAAGCCCTCTTTTTATTGTTGTTGGCGAAGAAGTTTTTCTTAATTGGGTTATTATGTTTTAATTAAATTGGAGATTGATAACAACTTTAAAATCCATCATTTGTGATGTCTATATGCATAACTTTTATCTACATAGTCAAAGTACTTTGATTTTTATATCATTTCTAGTTTTTTTTTCTTGAAAATTTCCATGAATATTGAAAAAATGTTATAAAGTTAAGTGGTAATAGCTTGAATGGTTGGGAGGTAAGTTTCATACTCTCCTCACATGGGTTCAAATACATGGCATGCCCCTCATGAGTGGAACCCCATGGGTATGTCTGATCTAACACCTCAGTTTTGATCCCTGTATTAAAAATGTATATTTGTGTGTATGATGAATGGTTGAGGGTCGAACGATGTAATATGTAATTATTATACATTGAAAGTTAATAATAAAAATACATCATGGAGAAGGACAAAAAGATGTGGGGGCTATGATTCTACAAGAGAGGAAGAAAGGGGGCTTATAGGGGCTAGATCAAAATTATAATGATTCTACAAGAGAGGAAGAAAAGAGGCTTATGGGGCTCAAAGGGGCCAAAGACAAATTATAATATTTTCTTCCTAGTCTAAGTCTTATTCTTATGTCACCCTAAGTCATACCTAAATTGGGATTAGTTGTCAAGGAAGTTACATGGGCTTCTTAGGGAGCCACATGGTTAGTTGTGAGCATGCATATATATTTCATGAATTTTGGTTATGTTGGGGGGAGATTGTTTATCATTCTACGAGAAGCCTTCGGGAAGAGCCTATGCTTCCATGATTGTAACATATTGTTGGTTATGTTTGTTATGAGCAATGTTTTAAAGCTCAAACTTGGACTTAAAATCGGTTGATGGTTCACTGAGACTCAGACTCGGATTGGATCAGACTGATTTGATTTCAATTACTCGGTTTATTAAAAATTACATAAAATATTTAAATTTTAATGAAAAAAATATATTTTAAAGATTCCAAAAAAATATTGAAACTTTGAAAGAAACCATCATGAATAAATGAGCAAGAAGATTTAAATGAGACATGTGCATAAATTGGGAAAAATATGGGGATTTCTGAAGCTACAACTTTTATCTCTAAGTTCATATTGGAGAACAAATATAGTCATTGGAAAGATCATTTAAAGGAAAATGTGTATGAAGGATTAGAATATGGATAAGTGTTTCAAGGTTCTTTAGAAATTGAGAAGAAGGGCATGTAGCTTTAATTGACAAAAAATTATAATGTGCACAATTTCTAGAATTTGAAATAAATGCTACAGATCTGGAAATGAAGTGTATCTAATAGTATTATTTGTATGCACACTTATTGAAAAAATAGCATTACAATTAGGAAATGTAAACACGGAATTATAATGCACCCATCCCCAAGCTAAGTCATGCCACTACTAATAATGTCCAATTAAGAGCTTTGATACCGATCTGTAATGCATCCACTACTAAACCCAACAATTCAAATTTTATTTTTCCGATACCATTAAATTAAAAACATACAACAAGATAAAAACTCTCATGCATATAACAACAATTCCAATAAACATGTATGCAACTAATTAAGCATACACATAACAACATGTAATTTCTCAAAAACATAGAGTTTATGCACAACAATATAAACCCATAAGTAAAACATCGAATAGAGATAAACACATATTTTAAATCAAATACGCAACTAGATGCAAAGGACAAACATTCTACCCAACCATAGACTAGTTGTTCCAAATCTCAACATCAAGTCACCCCTAAGTTGGGGCTAGGAATCCACAAGAAAGGGTGTCCATTGTCAACTTACAAAAATATGGTTTCTTACAACCATCCTCTCCCGTGGAAAACTCAACCATGTTAGACCCCTCATCTCTTGTGGAAAAATCAATTCTCGTGACTCTGTCCATGCTCATCTACAGTCGGCATCACATTTTATTTTATTATCATGATATACAATGTTTACATACTACATATTCAGGCCCATGGCCATACATCATATTTAACTTACATATCATTAATCCTAGGATTAAAAATGGAGATGTTACATTCCCCTCCCCTTACAAATTGCACCATAGAGGTATAAAAGTACAAGAAAATTACATCATAATACTTTCTTTTTTTTTTGGAGAATTCACAACTCATGTAGCAGTTCAAACCATAAATATTTTGTTTCCTATCAACTTGCACAACCCAAGGAATGTGTGACCCCGTTCTCTGCATCGAAATCCCTTAGGCTATACCACTCCCTTCCAGGGCTCTAGTGTAGGTTGGCCAAGAATCTCTGAGATGTGGTTGTAGGAACTCCAACTTCCAAAATAGATCCTTGCACACTTGTAAAAATGCACATTTAATTTTCTTCAAAATTTGCAAAAAATTGTGGGTACTCCACCCGCATGGTCTCCTCGTGCTCCCATGTAGCATCTTTAGGACCGTAGTAGGTCCATTGAACCTTTAGCAAGTTAATAGCTTTGTTCCTGAGCACTTTGACTTTTTGGTCCAGGATGGGCAGTGGTTCCACCTGAAATTCCTCTTCGTGTTCCACCTAGATCATAGCCCAATCAATTACGTAGTTAGGATCAGGAACATATTTCTTCAATAAAAACACAAAAAACACATTATGAATGCTCGTGGATGCAGAAAATGAAAGAATGTATGCAACTGGGCCTATCTTCTCCAAGAATTCAAACAAACCACAGTATCTCACTGCCAACTTCAGGAAACTTCCCAATCTCAGTAAGCTTCTTTTATCTTTTACTTTTAAGAACACATGCTCACCCACTTTGAATTCATTGTATGTCCCATTTTGATCTACATAGCTCTTTTTCCTATCCTGTGCAACCTTTAAATTCTTCCTGATATTTACTATCTACTCTTCTATTTCCCTTGGAAATTATGGCTCAATAACTACTCTATCTATTAGGTTATCCCAAGTCACTGGCAAGTGAGTGCAAGCTAATGATGGTCTCTCATGACACGTTAGTGGCAATGCAAACCTAGAAAAACATCAATCTATTAACCTGGAGGGATTATTCAAGGTACTTTTACAATGAATTTGAATATGGTGTAAGAAGATCAAATGTAGGAAATTGAATTAGTTTTTCAAATATACAACTTTTATTCTTAGAAATTGTGAATAACTCTGTAAAATTTATTTTTTTCTAACAATGGTACATCTTATTTTTGCAACAAAATATAAGGAATATGTTTTTTTTTCATGCAGGTGTTGAGTACCTTAACGAAGGAATTTCGTTCCAAAAACTTGTATACTTGTATAGAACCTGTTTTTCTTGTGTTGTGTATTTTTTGGAAATTTATAATATTAATTTTATATTCTTTTAAAATTATAAAGGTCAACATATTGCTAAAATTACAACTTGTTTTGTTCATGAAGGCTAAGAGGGTCTTAACATGATCAAAACGACTTATTTTTTTTTTATATTGTAGGTATCGGTCTCCTCTAGTGCTGCATATAACTCATTCGAGAAATGGTCAAGCCAAAAAAAATTATAGCAGAAATAAGAGAGGTATGTATTCTAGGATTTTGATATATGCGAAGACAAAAATAAATTAAAAATAGTAAACAATATTAATTTCTAAAAAAAATTATATATTTGTAATCTGGATAGTCGATTCTATCTATGTCAGTAGTTTCTTCTATAAAATAAAGTGTTTATCATGTATAAAAATAACGTCAAAGACAACGATATAGAGAGGTATTCACCAAAATGGAGGTTTCTATCAATTTGTAGACCGAACCACTAGGTTTGTCATCCCAAACCTAAATCCGAGCCAACCAAGTCAGCATACACGTTGTCAATCCTGCCAAAAAAAAATCGAATTCAAAATAACATGCATACATTCTTAAGAGTGCGTACGTGCTCTAAGAACACACACGCATTCCTAAGAGCATGCACACGCTCTTATAAGTTATTTGATCTTTATCATTCCCCTGTCCCTCTCTCTCTCCTACATCTACCATTGCTCTCTATCTTTGGTATAGTCCAAAAATGTCTTACCTATGCATACAAGACATTGGCCTTTCCACTTACATACTTTGCCAAAATACTACTGAGGCTTCTTCTTAAAAAAAAATTCTTTGGAAAATGTATGCGCCTTGCTAAACTAATAGCTTGCGTACACACACATTCTACATACTAGTTAGCCTCCATACATACACGAGATGCATGCTAGTTAGCCCACATTTACCTCCAAAAGTTGCAAAAAATATAAAATTACAAGGAATTCAATGAAGTTTATGGGCTATCGAGGGTTTCCTAACCATTTTACCCTTTGTATCCCGTCCCCAAACTGAATAACCATATTTTTCTCATATAAAAAGAGGTCTCGGGGTATCATTTGACAAGACAAGCAAGAGAATAAGAAAAATATGCCAAAATCCCTTCCCCTTCTTAGCCCAAGTTTTGCATCCTATTCTGAGTTTTGGCCTCAGCCTTCCCCTCCAACTCTTTCTCCTTGTACAACCCTTTCTCCTTTCCCAAGTGATAAGTTGGTTGTGAGAAGCTAGCATGAGATTGATGCACTTGGAGCCACGATAGAGGAGCCCAGACCTGGTTCGTGGAGTGATTGGTGACGAAGGTTGTAATCCTTTTCATATTAATATTGAATAAAAGAGTTCATTCTTGTCTCAAAATATTATGTCTATATGATTTTATTGATTTATGCATTTATGTCTATATCTGAACATTGAAAGTGATAAGTAGAGATTGTATGTGTAGTAGCATTTTTTTCCTAAGTTTTTGTAGGTCAGCTTTGGGAGGAGACCTACAATCTAAGAAGTTGCAAAGGCGAAAGAGGTATACACCGACCGCAAGGACTAAAGGTGCACCCATTGACCTTCTTTCCTCTCTCTTGTCATTTAGTTTAGATATTTTTGGGGTAGCTTAAGGGTAGAATAGTCTTTTAAGGGAAGTCAGCGCTCTGCATGTACCTAGACCTAGTATAGGGGTATTTTCCCCATAGCAAAATTAGTAACTCCATCGAGGAATCTCTCTAGGTTCTTAGTGGAAGATTTTGGTTTGATTTAGTTTTTTCAGTTTCTTTTTAGTTTTCCAGGTTTACTGAGTCAGATTAGGGTCTCTGGTCACCTTCCAGGTGCCTACCAGCCTTCCCTACCCAGTTAGTTATCCAATCTTTTTTTCTTTTTGAATTTTTTCAGAGGTGTACGCGTCCTATCCTATATTCAACCCATGTACATACAAAGTCTACACAATATACAACCCATGTACATACACAGTCTGCACATTATACAACCCACGTACATATGGAGGATGCTTGTGAACAACCTACATCTCTATATTTTGGAACGTTTTAAAAAAAAGAAAAGACTTTTTATTTCCTGAGAAGAAACTTTGTGCTTCTCAGGCCTTCTTGAACTCTTCAGGGTCTCTGTTATTGTTCTTTGGTTGGGTCAAAGTTTCATTTTAACTTTCTATTTATAAAGAACCCTTGTTGTTTCTTCATTTTCTTTTGTTTTCTTTAGAGGTTTAGAGTCGACCTATAAGTGTTAGATCCTCCTATGGATTCTAGTGAATCCATGCATTCAGGTAGTGGTTTAGGTTTTTTATGAGTCTTGGGTTTATTTTCTCTTTATCTGGTTTATGCCTTGAAAAACAAAAAATATATTTTACTTTATTTTTTTTTCTAAGAATTTCAAAAAAAAAAAAAAAAAAAAAACAGTGCATTCAGTTATGCATTAGTTTGGTAATTGTAGTATAGGTTGTCTTTTTACAAAGGAAAAGAGTTCTTTTTCAAAGTTCATTTCTTGCTATTTCCCTGAAAGTTTAGTAGTTTGCATCGCAAAATGAAAAGTGCATTCTAGGAAACTTTTTGCATTATAGGATCTTGGAATACTATTTTGAAAAGTTTGCATTTACAAAGATTTAAAAGCCACTTCTTTCAATTTGACGAATCTAGTTTGATTTTTCATGAATGCTCTAAAGTCTTTATTCTCTTTTGTCTCTTCCAAACACCATAAGTTGCATGTTCATACCCTTTTGAGTAAGTCAAGCCAATTAAAATCATTTTTTAACACTTAAAATCAATTAGAATTTTGTTTGTAGGGTTCACCAAGTAGTCTAGGCTTTAGGGCCTTTAAATTGGTGTCGAGAGGAAACCCTTCAAGGCCGACTAAACAAACATAGGAGTCTATCATAGGGAGTGTCAAAGTCCAATATCATAAGAGTCAGTCGGGGGCCCCCTCTAACACAGGGGTTAAATGCAAGGTTGAGTAAGGAAAGGTAGAGGAGATAACCCCTCCAAAGCCGGACCGTGCATAGTGGCGATTGTATATTAAGGGTGGTTATTGGGAATTACACTGATCACATTTGACTACAGAGCCTCATGGACCTCAAATCCATTCAATATCCTCAGTTGTCTTCCAGACCATTTTCCTTCGGTACCCTTGAAAGGATTTGTACTTTTTTATCCTACTCATTACGATAATCCAGACTGTCGATTGTACCCAATTGGTGACTGAATCTAAGTTGCAAACCTAGTTTCCTAGTTTTAGGGACTTACAGAGGTGACTGTGGGGGTATATCATGGTACCCAGGGCAAACGTCAGATCACTCTTTGCAAAGTATACTCGAAGGGTGTTTCCATGTTTGAGTTACACTTGCACCAGTAAGTTTCTCTAGTGTCGATTGGCATAACTGTTCTTCCTTCCAGTCAGTTGTTTGTTGGATTTACCATTAGGAACTTTTTAGTGTGTTCTCTGTGTTTCATGCTAGCTAAACTTTATAGTGTTGATTGATCATTTCACAAGGTGGAAGATCAATAGCTCTGTCATTCGCCTAGGCTTCAGGGCATGTTGTCGGTTACTTTAGAGCCACCTCCACCACAATTGAGGTGCAAGCTAGATCAATAAGACTCATTCAAAGCTACTTGTTGAGTTCTCAACACACCCTAAAAGTTTTGTGACCATTTCCTTTTGGGTACCACCCTTTATTTTACTTTTGAATTGTTTTCTCCTCGACTTGTCTTATATGTTTCACATTTTAATTGATCAAAAGTTCACTTGAACATACAAAAAAGAATCATCTTAACTCTAAAATACTTAACGACTACTCAAGGAATCGGCGACCCATAATTTTCCCCGACTCACAAGAGAAATTCGGCATCGACGGAAGATGGTGGTGGCGAAAATCGTTTGGGGAGTCAAAGTAGATGAGTGTTGACCCTCATTGGCATCGGTTGATCAAATGATTCTTTCCTATGCATAAACCTCGAGAAGGATTGTGTTGAAGACCGATTCGATCAGCTTCAACAGAAAGAGGTAATAGTACGCGTCGCATGAAAGGAAGAGTAACACCCCCGATTATCGACGCCCGAAATGTTTTCAACACCAAAAGCTCATCAAGATGGAAGCCCCCCGAGAAGCTGTGTACCTAAACTTTCCCCCAATCGCCAACCCCTATATCATCTGCATCGGAAGTTTCATCAAGAGCCTATCAATGAAAGTACACACTCTGATACTAGTCGATCCCGATCCATTCGTCGAGTGACGTGACGTGACGAGACGTGTTAATCCCAGAGTGTGGTAGGTACATTGCATTTACAGTTCTCAGTTAATTCATGGATCACGCATTAGTTATTGACTCGTGCATGAATCAAAAGGAACCGTTAAACTCGCCGATACAATGCATCTCCATCCGTGCCTCCGCCGTCAACCAATCAGGATTTATCCGCAGAAATCTGATAGTGGTCTATTTTTAATTTGCATTTATTACTCGTATTAACTAACTGATATGACTGATAGTATCTCCTAGTTATTTCTTTTGAGTCATTGTGTATGATCCCATTCTGCGCAGCAAGAAGTTCAGAATATGGGGAGAAGAACTACAGGTTACATGGGAACCATACATATATCTCATGGCTCTACTCTGTAGGTTACATGGGGAGAAGGACTGCTCCTAGTTTTTAGAGGCTTGGATGCCTCTAGCTTTTACAGCCACCATTTCAGGCACAAGTTTCAATTGGAGTGTCATCATCTCCAAACAGCTAAGCACCTGCATAAGACAGGCTTAGGTGCCGAAGGAGGGAGATACCCCCGCCTTCTACATGGCCTTGTATCTACTGGACATCATCTACGCCAGGAACCCTTTTGCTAGGATGAACCTGAATTGGCACCCTTTGGAGTTGGTTGTCCATGTATACTTTATCATCTTATGGGAAAACAAGTACAAAAAATCCTATGTTGTTATCTATGATCAATTTATTGCACGCGTTTACTCCTTTCTCTTCAGAAGAGAATGCCTTAGATTGTCAGATGAAGCAAAGAAGGTTATAACCAAAATTGGCCACTGGTATTTGGAAGAACGAGAAACCTACATAAGGGTTTTTAGTGCCATAGGGGCACCCCACTTATTACCCATTTATGTTCCCGACTGGCTAGTGTTAGGGGAAATTTGCTATCAAACCATCCTGCAAGGATACAATGAAACTTTGGTAAAAGACAAGAAGAAGGATTTCATACTATATGGGTTTCATATCGAATTTTGCATGATCAAAGATATCGTGCCTGCTAAACAACTTAGTCTAGGACAATTGGAATTTTGGTTCCAAACTAGCCGATTTCACAAACATGATCCCAAGGGATTGGTTCTACAACACGCGTCACAAGTATCATCATGTTGGCCCTATTCCCATGACCAGTTCGAAGATGAAATATTTATTGAAAACACCCAAGACTGGAATATGGTGGCATCCAGGAGAGTTGATCCTCGAGGAACCAGGTTTAGAGCTATGAGCCACGAAGAACAAGCAACATTTCTGGAGCAAGCAGTTCAAGAAATTAGCCGACACCCGGGAGGAGCAATTGCATATGAATTGGATGAGGAAATAAGTGATCTCGAAGAAGACATTGAAGCTGCAAGAACTCACCAGGTATCCCCGGTACAAATCAGGGATCTTCCAGAAGATCAAGCTGCACGAGAAAGGGGTACGCCGCTACTTCAGCAAACTGAGCTGCTCATGAAGCGGATGCAGGATAAATCACATCTTGTCATAAGTCTTGGGATTTCAACTACCATCCAAAGAGTCCCAACAGAGCCAATCGATCCTGATCCCACAGTTCTCGATGGCACCAACGGGTCAGGTAATCCCGAATCTACAACATCGCCGATTGATCCCTCGGAAGGAGGAACAACTCAACCAGAGACAGGCCAAGTATCGATAGAAACACAAGTGCCTAATCCATTGAGCACACTTATACATATATATAGTGACGACGAGAACCCAAAACCCTCTCATGGTACCCTGGTGCACGTCCTAGAAGAAGAAGGTCCCGAAAAGACCTCTTCCAAAATTCCCGAAAATACCTCTTCCAAGAGTCTCGAAGTTCAGGATAAGGAGGCCCCACAAAAGAAAAAAGAATTTGACAGTGATCTTGAAACAAGGGAGTCCGATGAATTGGAAACAAATACAAGCCCGAGTGACAAACCTTTGCAAAAGGAAGTCGACAATTCGATGGCCAACAAGCAAGTAAGTAACAAGTCTAGGCCTGATACCTCTATTCTACCCAATACTCAAATCTTTGACGAGCAACAAGCAAAAGTCGGATCTACAAGGCTGAACGAGGAAGTCCGAGAGCCCATTCTCGAACAAATATACACTGTGGGAAGCCTGGGAAAGAACCTCACATGGGGCGACCAACAGATACTAGACCTAGTAGACGAGGTATCAAACATCTACGCGATCTCCTATGATCAAAAGAGAAAGGCCATTTTTCAAAGGACGATGAAAAAGAGAAGGATCACCTTGGATCACTCCATCTTAGTAACCACATAGGAGAGCTTAATCAACACAGCAGATGCTCGTGCATCTGAATTGATTGGCGTGGGAAGATCCCTCTCTGATGTTGCCCAAGATAGAGCTAGGAGGGATGAAAAGGAATTAGCTGCCACCCTAAAGGAGCTTGAACATGTTCGACATTTGGTCAAGTACTACAAAAGTGCTACGCAGACCACTGTGTATATGAGAAGTGAGTTCAACGGATTTTACAACAAGTTCAAGAAAGAAAGGCACCTATTGACCATGAACATAGTTGAGTTCCAAGAAGACACTCTCATGGCACTCGCAACGTGTAAAGAGATGGAGCGATGGCACAAAAAGGCACATCAAGCGGTGGAAAGACTCGAATATATTGAGGTGGTTCAGTAGGGCTGAGAACAGGAAAGACATGACATTCAGATAGTAAGCAAAAGAAGCCTCGACCGCATGAAGAAATCTATCGAGTACTGGGCTAAGATGTCCCGGGACCCACACCGAGAAATCCAACAACAATGGGCCAAGTTCTAGAAACGCTGGAGTAAAATTAATAAAGTAATGAAGGATGTCGGTCTCCCTGAGTTCGGTACCCCCGATGAGTTTATCGACCTGAGTGGTGTGCTCAAGAAACATGCCGAGTAGGACTCGCTATGGATCGAAGAGTGTGCAAAGGTCACCGATGCAAAACCAGGGCTAGTGAAACAATTTGTGAAACACCTGATCAGAGCTCGGGTCATACTACAACAGATGAACTTTAGTTTGGTGAAGTACTAAGTGCACGCAATGGATATCAGAGGAGTATATGCTACCCCTATGGAATAGCACAGGTTCCCATTGGCCCAAACCTGTGAATATTTGTTTATCATATGGTCTGAATATGAAAAAAGTCACCCTTTTAAAGAGACATCTCGGGCGGACTATTAAAGAAGTTGTTGCATGATCACGCCACATGGTAATTTTTGTTTGGCGTAAACTATATTTAGCCATTAATTACAGTTAAATTTTATATTATAAATAAAGAGATCGACCAATGAACAAGGGGTTGATGGTTATTGTAAGAACTCTTCTTTTTGGGTTGTTGATAATTATTTTGAGACTGCTGTGAATTGGGAAGTCCTTCTGGACCAAAGACAAGCTATTTTCATCAGATGTATGTGATTGGAGTTGGAGAAGATATACTTCCTTTCCTGTTCCATGAATGATGCAGTAAATGAGTAAGAACAATTAATTTTGTTGTCAAGTTATCTGGTGCAATGCCTTGATGTTCTTTACTTTAATGATGAAGATAAATCATTGTGTTGTTATGTGATGAATGTTATGGTAGATGAATTATTTTGCTTACCATGATCTTGATTACGTATGTGTTTTCTTCTGTTAATTAGTTTTCTCAGACAGTAGTTGGATGCTCATTTGGTTAATGTGTTAGTACCAGGCCCTGTGGCATAGAATCACTGTCTACGTGTTTGAGCAGTGGGTTATTCCAAGCTTGACCTCTTCCCATTAGTTAAAAATTTTGTCCTATTATTTGTCAAGTTGGTTTATACTTGTTAGGACCATACAATGTACCTTTTTGCCTATACTTTTTGCCACTATTACACTCTTGATCACCCATATTTAAACTCATACTATCACTTTATCTGATCATTCCAAAGGTATACAACGTCCCTTCTCATTACTATACATTTAATCTGTTTTGCATAATATTTTACATCACTCTCGTACTTAACCATTGATTAGAAATGTATAAGTGTTGAAACAGTTCAAACTACAGATTAGCATTTGAGGCCTGTTGCTGAAACACAGAAGCTGTTACACAGTCCAGGGTCGTAGATGCTGAAACACAGAGCTGTTACATAGTCCAGGGTCGCAGATGCTGAAACACAGAGCTGTTACACAGTCCAGGGTCACAGTTGCTAAAACACAGAGCTGTTACACAGTCCAGGGTCGCAGATGCTGAAACACAGAGCTGTTACACAGCCCAGAGCCACAGATGCTGAAACATAAAGGAAGCCGTTACACAGTCAGTGGTCAACAACAACTCTAAAGCACCAACCATCGCTCCTACATGAGAACGCTGAAACAGTCAAGAGTGCAATTCCCGTGGCTGAAACAACCCGCGATTTGCGATGCTGAAACAACATCAGCAGCAACGAGAAGGAATTGTTACTCCAGCCGTAACAACAACACCTCATTCAACACTTGTAATAGAATTCTATTGCGTGAGACTAGGACATCCTATTTTGGTTTAGAAAGTCGATCTGACTAAGAATAGGACTCATATACACATTGTAATTTTTTATCAATTGTATCGGAGGGGTTCCCTCTTTAAATAAGAGGAAATCATCATTCGACAAGGATCTCAAGTTTTATGTATTAAGAAATCTTTAGAGAGAGGGACATACTTCAATTTCCTTCAGATTGTAATTTGATCCATTGATAGATGAATAAAAGACTATTTTGAGCATCCTTCTCTAGCCTTTTCGTCTCAGGGGAATCTTGTGAGAAGGGAGGGCCCACCTTCTTCACAAGATTCACCCGTTAGTTTTATAGTGTGTTAGTGTAATTTCTGTTTATGTCTTGATTAACTTTTGTCTTGCTGAAACACTACTTTTAATGAATTCTGCTTTGCTGAAACACTACTGAACTCTGTCTTGTTAAGAACTTTAGTTTATTGAATGTTACATTATTTTCACGAAGTTCATAATTATTTTCATTAGTAATCTTGTGTGATGATTTTATGAGTTTTGCTAATCAGAGACTGGGTTAAGG
>CBVK0103378006.1:0-13385 GCA_900067695.1 Picea abies | reverse complement strand
TTATTTCTGCAAGTGTGCTAATCAGAGACTGGGTTAAGGGTCCCTGCTTAATGGAAGGGATTAGAAGGTTCTGTTCTTTGTAGAATTAGTAAGATTCCAGTTATTTTTCACAAGTGTGCTGATCAGAGACTGGGCTAAGGGTTCCTGCTTAGAAAGGAAGGAATTAGAGGATCCTGTTCTCTGCTAGATAGAGTTAGCCTTCTGCGCATTAATGTTTTCATGAAAGTGTGTTAATCAGAAACAAGGTGCTGGAGTTCTTGCTTGGGAATAAGGGTCCTGTTCTCTGGTTACAGAATAGTTGCTCTTTCCTGTTGCAGTTTTTATTTTAATGTAATCCAGGATTCTTTAGATTAATCTTTAAGGATCTGCAATAGGTAGGTTGCTTTCCTGTAATTCAAGTCAGAACTTCAGTTCATTCAAGGCAAGTGTGATTAATATAGTTTCCTTTACTACAACTCTAAGTTGCTTTTGGAATTGAGCATATATAGTGCATGGTTATCTTTGAAATAAACAGACTTCCCTGGGTTGACAATTTATGTAGCACTTGATTGTTTGAATTAATTAAGCAATTATAGTGACCAACAATACTGGCTTGCATCTCTTACACCAGCCCCACCCAAGAGAAATACAGAAAAAAGAATTGTCCTAACTAAAGGAAGAGACTTCACCAGGAAACACAAAGCCCATCGATAATTCAGCCAGATCGCAGGATCTGGAGAACCATTCCACTCCAAACATTGCAGAGTCTAATTGGGCCTCGGTGGTAGGTTTGGTTTCTGTTGTTGAGACAGGGGATTTAGGTCCCATCAACAGAACTGGTGCTAGAAGGAGGTCCTGAGAATGAATGGATAAATATATAAGTTATATAACATTTCAAACAACCTACATATTTGTAACGGCCCACATGCATGGCTAGTCATCCGATAGACAACCCACGTTTACCAAGTACTCCCGAAGTGGATAACTCACCCCATTCCAAGGAAGTACCTCTTCACCCTGAAATACCTTACGCCCTCCCTCACGAAGAAGTGAATCAATTCAAGAGAATTACTAGAGCCTACGCCCAACAAATCAATGTGTTTCCCTTCACACCCATCCTCCCTCGAAGAAAAGAACAGAGCAAATCAATAGTTAGTAATCCCGACGAGGTTTTCATACACTTCGTCGAAGACTTAATAGATTTCGTGATTATCGAAATCCAAGAACCTCTCGATCTGATACTCGAGATGCCAGTCGGTGACGTCTTCGAACCTAACGAATTTTTGGAAGAAGAAGAGTTTGACTCCGACTCCAAAGATATGGAAGGGAACAATGGTCATGGGGAGGAAAGAGAAGTTCCACTTCAATACAACCAACCTTGGTTAGCCGAAGATGCTATGGCCGTCCCGGGACGAGTACATAATCTTCCCCGACACCCATAAAAGATGCTCCCCAAGTATGATCCTGAAACTTCAAGTTTTCCCGAAGATCACATCAAGAAATTCATACTTGCGATCAGGCTTATGAATGTTCAACATGAAGATGTAGTATGCAGAATTTTTCCATACACGTTTGAAAATTATGCTTCCACGTGGTATTTTAATTTTCTAATAGGATCCATAACCAGCTGGACTAAATTCCAAAAGGATTTTCTAGACAAATTTGTGGAAGAAACTACTACAGGAGCCCTGATGGTTGAGTTGTTCGCAACCACCATGACCCCAAAAGAGAGGGTCAAATATTTCAATCAAATATTCACGACCATCCTAAACAAATTTCAGCTTGCGGCGAAACCAATTCAAGAGTTACAAATCTAGATTTATGCCAATGCGCTCCCATCTTCTATTTCCATGTTCGTTAAAAGAGCCGCCAAGCAAACCCTTGCAGAGAATTTTGAAGAAGCCAATACGGTAGAATTCCAGATGAAAGGATGTAAAGAAGGCTAGGCTTCTCTAGTGAGAAAATAAATCCATCCCCCTCCTAGAAGAGGACTCCTTTTGACTAGACCGTCGGGGAAATCAGCTGAACAAACTTCCGACAAAGGTAATGGAGATATAGAAGATATGCAGTGCATGGGAAAGAAACTATCAAATGAGATTATAGACATGAAAATAAGCGCGGGGGAAGGAAACCAAGGCCAAAGACCCTATAAGCCTTTCTTTAAAAGAAACCAGCCTTTCAAAACAATTGAACCTCCCCCAACCAACTTAAACATTGACCTAGGGAATGTCACGTCTGATTATTTTTGTACTTATCACCAAGAGAACCACTCGGAAAGAGAATTCCCTCAATGGGTCCATGGCATGAATTTAATGGCCAATTTTTTTCTGGATGAGGTCTCCCTGACCGAACAACCAAGCATTTTGGCCATGAATAGTCCTGATCAGGAAGAAGTTGATCCACCACGGGACACAACCATGTTGATATGGGATCCTGATGTGATTGCGTCTTCAGGTGATCTGTTTGAGCCTCGAGAACAACCCACAGAAGTATCGGCAGTACAAACACATAGTAAGGGGCAACCTGGCTCGAAAGATGCTAACATCACTTGGGCCCCGCAAACTAAGTTAACTCCCAACCACCCGAAAATGCCTTTCGCCCCCAGTAAAAATCCTATAAGAATCCACACCCAAGATTCTCCTAAACTAGAGTATAATGTAGTCGAAGATTTGAAGAAACTGAAAGCTAATATATAAATTATGGACATATGAAAAATTCCTCAGTAGAAAGAATTCCTATTGCAAGCTCTGAATTTGGTAGGAAACCCGACCAACGACGATAGTTAGAACAAGATTCTTCCCCCAACAGATCCGGAGAGCAAGCCAACTATAAACACCTACTCGAAAGGTAGGAAAGAAAGGCCTTTTGTACCACCCTTCCTTTTGATGTTTGAAGTCTTCAACAAGAATCTTCACAATTGTTTGGTCGATTCGGGGGTGTCCTCTAATGTCATGCCCTTGGCTGTGTGTAATAAATTAGGTGTTGTCCCTCTCAAAAGTGATAAACATGTCATACAACTAGACAGAACCCAGGTCAAGGTCATGGGAGAGATCAAATATGTGATAATCAGGATAGCGACACATCCTAATTTTGTGCAGGTGATTGACATCATTGTGGTGGATATCCCTGATGCATATGGGCTATTGTGTAGCCGAGATTGGTCTGAAAAGATGAACGGGTATTTTCGTACCGACTGGGCACACCTTTGTCTACCACCGAAAGGATACAAGAACATGATCATAATCGATAGGGAAAGATATCTGAAACATACAGTCACTGATATGGAAACCCCGAACGAACCAGCCTCTACCGACTTCCCCACATTGGGAAACTATTCTTGTGATTCTCACTTCAACAACTTTGCTCCTCTTCTATCCAGTTTTTTGCTTACTCAAAATTATGAAATATTTTTTCAAGAAGAATCTCTGATGTTGATAGAAGATTCTCTCTTCTGTCAAAACCTTGCCCTAGAACTTTTGGAGGAAAAGGTCAGAGAAGAAAACACGGGAAAAGAGAGAGAGAGAGGAGAAATTATCATTCGCAAATTTGGGCCCTCTATTTTGATGGATCTAAATCTCAAGAAGGGTCAGGAGCCGGGTGCATACTCATCGATCAGAAGGGTAAACGTCATTTCATGTCCTATAGACTAGAAGTCAAGTGTACCAACAATACAACCGAGTATGAAGTCTTAGTACAAGGGTTAAAGAAAGCCATAGATTTGGGTATCAAGGAATTAAAAGTCTTTGAAGATTATGAAATTATTTTTAGACAAGTGAGAAATACCATACATTGCAATTCGCCTCATCTTAAGAACTACCACCAGGAGGTGCATAGGCTAATAGAACACTTTGATGCTTTCAATATCACCGCAATCTCCAAAGCAAAGAATATCCTCGCTGACTCCCTAGCCACAGCTGCTTCTGGACTCTCGCCTTTGGAATATTATGAAGCCTCCCGATTCACTGTAGAACTGCTCTACAAATGTCAGTGCTGAACAATATTTCCAATTGGAAAGTCTTTGAAGGTGATGATAAAATCATAAACTTCTTGATCAACCAAGACAATTTCAAATACCTAGCCATAGACGATGAAGAATTATGAGAGCAGACAACTGAAACTAACCCCCAAACATGACAAGATGTTGGAAAGTTGAAATCTCACACAATCCCGAAGGGAATAGCCAATCTAGAGAGTCTGTTTTATCTAGAGGATCTCTTTAAAGGACCCAAAAACGCGAAGACTGGTAGCTCTTTCCCCCTCCATGAAACTGTGAATCTTGGGACTCCAGAAAACCTGAAGAATGTAAGTCTCGACAAAACTATATCTAGGGAAGAGAGGAACGCCTACCTCAAATTATTCAGACAATACCAGGATGTTTTCACATGGTCCTATAAGGATTTAAAAATGTATGACACCCGCATTATTCAACACACTATCCCATTGAAACCCGAAATGAAACCTTTCCAACAAAAGCTATGAAAGTATCATCCATATCTGGAACCTCTCATTTATCAAGAGTTAAGGAAGCTTTTAGATGTGAAGAGAATTTTCCAAGTTATGCATTCTGTCTGGGTAGCAAATCTTGTTCTAGTGAGGAAGAAGTCAGGAGAAATTCGATTATGCGTAGATTTTTGGAACCTCAACAGAGCTTCAGGAAAGGACAATTATCCCATCCTGCCAATGGAACAACTCCTGTAGACCATGTCGGGCTATGAGATTTTCTCCTTGCTAGACGGTTTCTCAGGATACAACCAAGTGTTGGTTTCAGAGGAAGACCGATTAAAAACTACCTTTTGAACCAAATGGGGAGCCTTCGCTTATAAGCGCATGTCTTTCGGCTTAATTAACACAGGAGCAACCTTTAAAAGAGCCATGGACATGATTTCCTGTGACTTATCAATAAGCGTGTGGTAGTATATTTAGATGACATAACAGTGTATTTGAAGAATAGAAAAGAACACATCCAACATGTTAGCGACGATACTTGTCTTGGGCTCGAGAGCATCCAGGTCTGCAGGTTGCATGAAGAACGCCCAAGCGTATCACGTAAAGCCCCATTTCAGGCTAAAAATCAAGTGAGCGGGTGAAATTATGTTGTCAATGGCCCAGATTCGTCTATAGGAGCAGATTGACGGTTGGCGGGAAATCGCGGTTAGCGGAGTTGCACCGGGATTAGCATGATGGGTAGCATCCATATACATTCATGAAGGATCTCGACCATCCATCCAAAAGGACACGTGGTGTGTGATCATGTCATGTCGGCATTCGGGGATTCAAGGGGTAAGAGCTCCTCGTCATTTTACATCTCGAAACCCGAACCCCGAAATGCCGATAAGCACCCTTCAAAGCCGAGCCCATGGTCCTAGCCGAGACCATGGTCCTAGCGCCAGGTCACATTAAGTGAGCCCAGGAATGGAGGTAGCCCCCTTTAAATAACAAAGCCATCTCGATCATTCATCTGAAGGACACGCGGCGCAGATCTGAGCCACAGGTGGGGCCTTTCAGGATTTTCATAGTGAAAGCACCGAAGTCATCTCAGTCATCCATCCATCGATGAAAATCGGGTGCGTTAGAATTAAAGGGGGCATGGATCTAGGCGGCTAGGATCTGCGTGCTCAGATCTATGGTCAAGAGTGGATTCCGAAGGCCCCTTGCCATTCTACCTTTAAGCGGAGGGGGGGGGGTCTAGAATTGAGTGCGCAGCTCTCTAACGGCCAGGATCGAGGCGCCTAAATCAACGGTTGGGGCTTAATTCTGGACCCCCCTTGCCTTTCTACCTTTAATCGGAGGGGGGTCTGAAATTGATGTGTTATTATTGTGGGGCCCCTTGCTTGACGTGTCACCTTTGGTATCGTCCTCCCCGTTGCCACCTGTTTTCCACTTACCACCTCCCTTTTCCATTGTCATCTATCCAACTTCCCTCTCTCCATCCACATGGCACCTCCTCAGCTTGTCATCCTCTCGTCTCCTGCCATGTGTCCCTCTCATTCCTAGTCACCTCCTCCTGTACTTCTGCACTCCATGCTCCTTCCTCCTCTGTCTTATTCAGACCGCGTGGCATTCCTCAGCTGATGTCACAACTCCCATTTCTTCTTCATCACCTCCAAAATGTTCATGCCTTTAACCCCCATCACACCCTCGTCCACATCCGCCATAGGGATCCCTCGCAGCAGTCCAGCGAAGTAGCATCCAAAGAAGGACCGTTCGGTTAATCCAGGTGGCACCATTAGGAGACCTCCATGTACCAGAAGGAAGAGTTGACTGAGGACGTCCCTAGTCCCAAGAATGCAGTTATGGCAGTTGTTGTTGGTGGTTGAGCATCATCTCTGCCATAAAGAGGAAGGTCCGACAAAGGATTAATTGACGTCAACTCACCTATAGAAGGACAATCTAAAATGTGATGGCGTCTGTCATAGGCACACGATCGTCCAGACTCTGCATAGGCAGGCTGTCAGAAGCCATGCAGACACAATTCTTTAATGCAGCATCTCGTTTTTGTTGTTGTTGTTGTTTTTGAGTATATGTAGGCGTTTTCCCCATTTTTGTAAGCATCGATGGTTGAGCAAGGATTTCGGTTGTAAAACTTTAATGAAGCACTGTTATTCTAGTTATGCATGAACTCTTGAGATTTCTTGCCTTATGAATGTCAGTTTCTTTCACGTCTTTGTTTACACTGTGTTAGAGCAACTCAAAATTGGAGAATCCAGTCGAGTTGTAACTGTTATAGGATGATGTAGATTGGATCACTGTGACAGTTGCATTGTTTCTAATCGGTCCTTGTGATTTTCTTATCGCTGAACGACTTGGAATTGGAGAATCTAGTCGAGTCCCCCTTTCAGTTTCTTGAAACCCTGAAACAAGAGGATCTTGTATTTAGAGTTTTTCCTCTACCAACTGTTGAAAGGCCTACTGCCTAAGGTAGTTTTCTCACTCTTCTTACCAAGTCTTCCACCTGTTCATATTTTAAACGACTTGCTGACTGAAGTTAGATCAAGACCTCCTTTGTTCCTTGCATACCAAACCCAGTCCCCGAGTTGGAGTGATATCTCCCTGAGTCTCTACCCATTTGATCACCCATTAAAACTATCGTGACATAAAAACTGATGGGCGTTGGGCTCTGCTCTTGCTGCAATCCAGGAGTGACTTCTGACGCTAACACAACACTTAACTCAAATTTTTGAAAGATGCCAGAAATACGATATATCACTCAATCCTAAGAAAACTATCTTCGGTGTTGAAGAAGGTAAGTTGTTAGGTCATATTGTATCTCAAGAGAGAATTCACATAGACCTCGAAAGGATTAAGGCCATATCTCAACTCCCGCTACCCCATAACAAGAAAGCCATGCAATCCTTTTTCGGGAAAATCAATTTTGTAAGGAAATTCACTCTCGACTTCGTCGAAATCATCAAACCCTTACAAAAGATGATTTGCAAAGACTCTGAATTTAAGTGGGATGATGAACGAAAAGACACTTTCAACAATATCAAAGCTACCATATCTCAGGCTCTGGTATTGCGAAGTCCCAATTTCAATAGAGACTTTAACCTTTACACTTTTTCTTTTAACCTATCGCTAGCTGCGGTCTTGACTCAGAAGGATGATGACAACAAGGAAGCCCCAATTTCATTTATGAGTACTGATCTCCAAGGAGATAAGATCAATTTCCCCACCATAGACAAGTAGGCCTACGCGGTCTATAAAGCGGTAAAACATTTCAGGTCTTACATCCTCAAGAATCACACTAAGTTGATCGTGCCACACCCTGTAGTCCGATCCTTGTTTACCCAACAAGAAATGGGAGAAAGAAGAGGGAACTGAATGGAAGTAGTCCAGGAATTTGATCTAGATATAAAACCCGCCAAGTTAGTAAAAGGAAAAGGCTTGTGCAAGCTCGCAGTCGAAGCTCAAGATCAAGCAAAAGAAAATCACGGGTGGGAAAATGAAATAGCACTATGGTATGATGAAGAAACATACGTTTCCTCGGGACGAGAATCCTGGTACAAGGATTTAGCTTATCTACTACATCATGGTACTTGTCCTGAAAATCTCAAACCTAGAGAAAGGAGATCCCTCTGATTAAAATCCATGCAATATCGCCTTATAAATTCGGTATTCTTCCGGATCAACTATGATGGGGTATTGCTGAGATGTCTCGAACATGAAGACACTGATAAAGTGTTAAAGGAACTCCATGATGGCCCCGCCGAAGGACATTTTGTAGGGAACACCACCACTCATAAAATTCTGAGGGCTGACTATTATTGGCCCACTTTGTTCAAGGATGCTCATACTTATGCTAGGAATTGTAAAACTTGTCAAATAAGTGCTGGCAAGGAGAAAAGGGCAGCAGTCCCACTTCATCCTATGACTATATCTAGACCTTTTGAGCAATGGTAGTTGGATATCATAGGATAAATTACGCCTAGCTCATCAAAACTGCACAAGTACATTCTTACTGCCACCGACTATTTTACAAAATGGGCAGAGGCCATTCCTCTGACTCATGTGAACGAGAAAATAATGATCCAATTTATAGAACAACAACTGATCACAAGGTTTGGTGTCCCCTCTATTCTAGTCTTTGATAACACAAATTACTTATATTCTACCCTACTGACAGAGTTTCCTCTAGACAAAGGGATCATAATCAAGTACTCTGCAAATTATTACCCTCAGGGAAACAATGTAGCAGAATCGACCAATAAGAACCTGGTAAGGATACTAAAGAAGAAGGTTACAGATAACCAAAGAAATTGGCATAATCAACTTCATAATTCCCTATGGGCCAATAGGGTCATGCCCAAAGAAGCCATAGGAAATTCCCCATATTTTTTGGTCTACGAACATGAAGCCATCCTCCCGAATGGGCTTTAACTGCCATCTCTCCAATTGGCCCAAGATTCTAACAAAGAACCTTCCTTGGCAATGCAACAAAGAATCAACACTCTACTTATGTTGGAAGAAGAGAGAGATAAGGCTAAGTCAAAATTCTTGGCTCATCAATAGATAGTGAAAAGATGGTTCGACAAGCATAAAGCTAAGGAAAAGAACTTTGAAGTAGGAGATTTAGTCTTGAAGTGGGATAGGGAAAATGAACCCAAAGGGAAACATTCCAAGTTTCAGAGCCTATGGCTTGGGATTTTTCAGGTGGCTGAGAAGATTGGGGTAGGTACTTATCGGTTTCAAAATCTGAGGGGGGAACCTGATGCCTTTCCAGTGAACAGTCAAGCCCTAAAACAATACTTCCAATAATAAAAATAAAAAATAAAAAAAGAGAGGAAAAAATAATAACTTCGGTCAATATGAATAAAAGAAGTATCGAAGATACCTATTCTGAGGTTCTGTAATACCTCGAGGGAAATGAAGGAGGAATAGAGATTCTGTGTCCACCCAGTAAATCGCCATTTGTTGAGTACTCAACACACCCTAAAAGTTCTGTGACCATTTCCTTTTGGTTACCACCCTTTATTTTACTTTTGAACTATTTTTGCCTCAACTTGTCTTATATGTTTCACGTTTTAATTGATTAAAAGTTTACTTGAACATACAACGAAGAATCATCTTAACTCTAAAATACTTAACGACCAGGGATGATTTTAAGGACGGAAATTTATTTTGAAATGTAGAAACCTTGGTGAATCTTACTAATCCTTCATATGCCAACTATAAATGATTGGCGATATTTTTGTAAAAATATTCAAATTTATAAGTATTTTATATAGTCTTTATAAAATTTTGGCTATTTTTAAGGTAAAATAATTTTATCCTATAGAATTTGGGCAAATCATTTTTAAAATAGCGAATATCATTTTTGGAAAAAACATGGAAAATTAGCCCATGAGCAAAATTTAGCCCCTAAAATCATCATTGTTAACGACTACTCAAGGAATCGGCGACCCGAGATTTTCCCTGACTCACAAGAGAAATTCGACATTGGCAGAAGATGATGGTGGCGAAATCGTTTAGGGAGTCAAAGTAGTCGAGTGTCGAACCTCATTGGCGTCGGTTGATCAAATGATTCTTTCCTATGCATAAACCTCAGGAAGGATTGTGCCGAAGACTGATTCGATCGACTTTGGTAGAAAGAGTTAATAGTACGTGTTGCACAAAATGAAGAGTAACACCCCTGATTATCGATGCCCAAAATGTTTTCAATGCCAAAATCTCATCAAGATGGAAGGCCCCCGAGAAGTTGTGTACCTGAACTTTCCCCTGATCGCCAACCCCTATATCATCGGCGTCAGAAGTTTCACCAAGATCCTATCAATGTAAGTACATGCTCTGATACTAGTCGATCCCCGATCCATTCACCAAGTCACGTGACGTGACGAGACGTGTTAATCCCGGAGTGTGGTAGGTACGTTGCATTTACGGTTCTCAGTTGATTCATGGATCATACATTAGTTACTGACTCATGCACGAATCAAAAGGAACCGTTCACTGGCTGATACAATGCATCTCCATCTGCACCTCCGCCGTCAACCAGTCAGGATTTATCTGCAAAAATCTGATAGTGGTTTATTTTGAATTTGCATTCATTACTCGTATTAACTAACTGATATGATTGATAGTATCTCCTAGTTATTTCTTTCGATTCATTGTGTATGATCCCATTCTGCACAACAAGATGTTCAAAACAGATTGGAGAGCGAAGCTAACAGTCCGCAGGAAGCGTTCAAAGTCCAGTGAGTATTAAAACCGTTATCTTAGCTAGCATTACAGGTATGGGTTCGCATATGGGTTTTGATCTCCATTGTATATATTCTCACCCAACGTTGCTCTGCACACATGTTCAAATGACATTTTAAATTGCAGGAACAATGCCTCCGAAGAAGCTATCCACTAGGAAATCGCTGAGAGCCCCTAACCTACAAGAATCATAAGTAGGAGAAGGCTCCTCCCCATCAGTTGCAAGACAATTAGAATTCGTTCCCAAGACAGTATCCGTCATTAAGAGAATCACCAAGGAGCTCTTTGTCCAACCCCCATCTTTTAGAGACATGGAGGCAAGTATTAGAGCCAAGATGGCATTTCCTCGCTGGGAATAAGTTTTCAAGAAAATCAAGAAAGAAGAACCCCTCGAATATACCCCGCATATCGATCCTGAAACAAGGAAGCTCGACGACGAGGTCCTCCCCAACATTCACAGAGATTATATACACATGGTGGCAAGCCGATCTCTAGTCTTTCCTTGGATTCAGCTTCTGAAGTGGATCATTGACCACATTGATGCCCAAAAATATTTGATTAATGATGATAACGATGAATGCGTCAAAGTTTTCCTACCATCAGAGGTTCAAAGTTACTACAAGCTCCATGATTCTGGAGAAAAGTTGAGCACTGATTTTGTTCTAAGTTTCTATGCATCACATGATACCAACAAGATCCTGGCGTCTTGGTGGAGAGAAGAAAAAAAATTCACAAACCAAATGGCTGGATGGTACCCAAAAACCAATCTTAGAGAACCATACATATATTTCATGGCTCTACTCTGCAAGTTACATGGGGATAAGGACAACTCTCGGTTTTAAGAGGCTTGGATGCCTCTATCTTTTACAGTCGCCATTTCAGTCACGAGTTTCAATTGGGGTTCCATCATCTCCAAACAACTAAGAACCTGCATAAGACAGGCTTAGGTGTTGAAGGAGGGATATACCCCGCCTTCTACATGGCCTTGTATCTACTGGATGTCATCTGTGCCAAGAACGCTTTTGTTGGGATGAACTTGAATTGGCACCCTTCGAAGATGGCTGTCCATGTATACTTCAACATCCTATGGGAAAACATGTACAAAAAATCATGTGTTGTTATCTGTGATCAATTTATTGCACGTGTTTACTCCTTGCTCTTCAGAAGAGAATGCCCTAGATTGTCATATGAAGAAAAGAAGGTTATAAAAAAAATTGGCCATTGGTATTTGGAAAAATGAGAAAACTACATCAGGGTTTTTGGTGCCATAGGGGCACCCCACTCATTACCCATTTATGTTCCCGATCGGCTAGTGTTAGGGGAAATTTGCTATCAAACTATCCTGGAAGGATATCATGCAACTTTGGTAAAATACAAGAAGTGGGATTTCATACTGTAGTTTCATATTGGATTCTGCATGGTCAAAGATACCACATATGATAAACAACTCGGTCTAGGTCAATTGGAATTTTGGTTCCAAATTGGCTGATTTTGCAAACGCGATCCCAATGAATTGGTTCTACAACATGCATCACAGGTATCATCCTGTTGGCCCTATGCCCACGACTAGTTCGAAGATGAAATATTTATTGAAAATGCCCAAGACTGGAATATGGTGGCATCTAGGAGAGTTTATCCTTGAGGAACCAGGTTTAGAGCTATGAGCCACGAAGAACATGCAACATTTCTAGAGCAGGCAGTTCAACAAATTAGCCGACACCTGGGAGGAGCAGTTGCATATGAATTGGATGAGGAAATAGGTGATCCTGAAGAAGACATTGAAGCTACAGGAACTCACCAAGAATCCCTAGTACAAATCAGGGATCTTCAGGAAGATCAATTTTCACAAGAAAGGGGTACGCTGCTACTTCAGAAAACCAAGCTTCTCATGAAGTGGATGCAGGATAACCCACATCTTGTCATAAGTACTGGGATTTCAAGTACCATCCAAAGAGTCCCGACAAGGCCAAGAGATCTTGATCCCACAGTTCCTGATGGCACCAACAGGTCAGGAAATCCTAAATCTACAACATCGTCGATTGATCCCTCGGAAGGAGGAACAACTCAAGTGAGATCGGAAGAGCGGTTCAGCAGGAATGCCGATATATATATATATATATATATATATATATATATATATATATACATAGCGACGACGAGAGCCTAGAAACCTCTCATGGTACCCCGATGCACGTCCAAGAAGAAGAAGGTCCCGAAAAGTCCTCTTCTAAAAGTCCCAAAACATCTTCCAAAAGTCTCGAAAAGACCTCTTTCAAGAATCCCAAAGTTCAGGACAAGGAGGTCCGACAAAAGAAAACAAAAGATGAAGGTGATCTTGACACAAGGCATTCTGATGAACTGGAAACAAATACATGCCCGAGTGACAAACCTCCACAAAAGGAAGTCGGAAGTTCTACGACCGACAAGCAAGTAAGTAACGAGTCTAGTCCCAATACCTCTATTCTACCCAATACTCAAATCTCCGACGAGAAACAAGTAGAAGTCGGATATACAAGGCTGAACGAGGAAGTCCGAGAGACCATTCTCGAACAACTATACATCGTGGGAAGCCTAGGAAACAACCTCACATGGGATGACCAACAGATACCAGACCCAGTAGACGAGGTAGAAGACATCTACGCGATCTCCTATGATCAAAAGAGAAAGGCCATTGTTCAAAGGACAACGAAAAAGAGAAGGATCACCTTGGAACA
>CBVK0103377978.1:0-11509 GCA_900067695.1 Picea abies | reverse complement strand
AGTTTGACAACCCCAAAAACTTGAGTGAAGTATTCAAAAAGGCATGAATGTGCTACAACCAGTATAAACAGCGGGCAGAATTTCCCAAAGCCTAGAAGGATAAGAAACAAGATTGAATGAACTAGCGGAAGAAGGGGTACCAACCAACTCCTTATTGGAATACAACAAAGAGTTTTCCAAAAAGGGATTTTCACTCCAATTCTCTGAACACGCAAGGCAGCAGAAAACCGGTAAACCTGGGAACAAAGAGGTTTGGGGACAACTCCCGCGAGCCATTAAAGTGTTGGAAATGTGGAGAGCCTCATCTCAGGAGGAACTACCCACATTTGAGTTCAACAAACAAAACTGCGGTTCATAACCTGTAAGAAGTCTCGAGAGTAGGAGATGTGGACATGAGCCTACATTGGATAAATGCAACCATCGATGGCCGACAAGATGACCATCAATCCTCAGTGGTAGAAATCGAAAGTAAAATCCATGACACTCAAATTTCTGTTTTAATCGACCCCAGAGCAACATTAAACTATATTACTCCGAAGGTAGTAGAGTCAAATAAACTTAAGAGACTGAAGCACCCAAAATCATGGCTTGTGAAACTAGTGACAGGTACTAAAAGGAAAGTAATTGACTACATTTCATATTTGGAGTTCAGCTTATATGGTCAAACTATAAGGACCGATCTGAACATCCTACCACTAGGATCTTACGATATGATTATTGGGATGGATTGGTTGGAACGACACAAAGCAATATTAAATTGTTATACAAAGATGCTTAGCTATAAGGATGATTCTGACACTACCAAGACAACCCAAGGTATACTGAAACTGGTATCAGTCAAACAAATTTCAGTGATGCAACTAAAGAAATGTATGAGAAAGGGATGTCAAGTTTATGCCATCCAAGTGACAAATCTAACAGAAAAGGAGGATAAGCCAAAGTTGGAAGACTTTGCTGTCCTACGTGATTTTAGAGACATGTTTGTGGATGAGATACCAGAATTACCCCCTATAAGGGAAATAGACTTCTCCATAGACCTGTTATTCGGTTCTGCTCCTATCTCAAAGGCACCTTACCAAATAAGTCTACCAGAACTGATAGAATTAAAAATACAATTACAAGAATTGTTGGACAAAGAGTATATCAGACTAAGTGTCTCACCTTGGGGAGCACCAATCCTCTTTGTGAAAAAGAAGGATGGTACTCTAAGATTATGTATCAATTATAGACAACTGAACAAAATGACTATTAAGGATAAATACCCCTTACCAAGGATAAATGATCTGTTTGATCAAGTGGGGGGAGGCAAGATCTTTTCAAAATTGAATTTACGATCCGATTATCATCAAGTTTAGATAAAAGATGAGGACATAAACAAAACAACATTTTGGAAAAGATATGGACACTACAAGTTTGTAGTCATACCTTTTGGACTCACTAACGCCCCAGCCATGTTTATGTGCCTAATGAACAGGATTTTTAGTGAGTACCTGGACAAGTTCGTGGTAGTATTCATCGACGATATCCTGGTCTATTCAAAGACGAAGGAGGAACATGAAGAACACTTAAGAATAGTTCTGCAAACGCTAAGGACTGTCTCTCCATCCAAAAACCGGATCAGTCAATTGAATGCATGTTGGAAAGAAAAAGTGAAGAACCTGCATCTCATTGTTCAGTCATGTGAACAAGCCATATCAAAGAAAGATAAATTATTCACAAGGATTTCAAGAATAAACTTAGATGGAGAGACCAATGACTTCCAAGACTCTGACTTAATTGCAAACTCCTTTCCCTTAACTAGACAAGAGTTTGATAAACAGGTTGATATGTTTAAAGCGTTGTCTTTGGAAACGTTTTACAACATCCTTGAATATGATCAAGCTCACATCGATGAATGGCTAGTCGACTATTCAGTACAAAATGAGGAAATTTATCAAGCTTTGTGTAATCTTTCTATCGACTTCTGGGAATTAGAAAATGATCTTTTAAACATAAAAATCTGGAATGAGATCAATGTCTCTCCAGTGAGAAGCTACATTGAAGAATGGCTTGAAAGGGAATTGAAGTAGGCCACTGACCAGAGGAAACAGATAGTTTCCACGATTCCAGCAGCCATCGATGACATCAATGAAATGACAGCCACAAGAAAATATCAAAAGGGCTCATATGTACCATCATTGTAAGTATACTGATCACATCGTTCTTTGTTTATCAACCCAATTATTCCACTTTTTTAAATAGAAATGTGTAGCCAAACACTTATACGTTTCAATTTATTTTTTTTGTAGGTATTGCACTCTATCTTATTTCTACAATCTTGTTTCTTATACATATTTCTCTTATGGTCCGTGGGAGCCCCAATCCCAGTCTATATGCCAAACGCATTGAAATTTCTAGTAATATGTAACAGACTTTTATTTTTTGATATATTTCAAAATTTCCAGTAATATGTAACAAACTTTTATTTTTTGACATATTTCAGATAAAACTATTTTCTTATCTCCTTTTAAATTTATTTCCTCATACATTTTTATCTTTCACCGGTCTATATGAAAAATGCATTTAAATTTCCAATTTTTTTCTTCCACTATGCAACTATGCACAAATTGTATTTTGTTATATACTTTCAAAAAATAAATGGTGCTCTACATGCCACACATCATTTATTGCATGGATACCACATGTGCTTCATGTTGCTTGCCACATCTTCGTTGCAATTTCCATTTTCCTCTACTACTTTTTCCTATCCCACTTCAACCCAACACACTTAACTAATTATCTCTCCACGTGGTCGCGCCTTAGCGCTAACAAAATTTTATGCCCCATGTTTCGTGCTCCGTGATATACCTTTTACACCAAATACTTTCGTCATTTACAATTCAACCCCATTTTCCACAATTTACCTTTTAACCTGCTTGACAGGGACTATGCTTCCACATAGCCTTGTTGTAGGTAGTGTTTTCTATTAATGATTTCCATTGTGTGATGCATATCTATCTCTATTTCAACTTTCTTTTAGGCTATGCATAAGTAACACTATTACAAGTGTCAAGTGTTATAATGTCATAATTTTGACTTGTTTATGAAAGTTTCATCATTCAATGTGAAGGTACTAACAGGTTTCCAAGCACAATTATTAATAACATCAACAATATTGTGGTATTTAGTACATACAAGTACATACACTTTCAAGCAAGTTTTGTATATCATTTCATTCCTCTAGTTTTATATGGAATGTCTCCAATTAGTTATTTTTTGTCTCGATATCATGTGACTATGACTAAATAGGATTGCAGACTATTTGTAGACATATTGCATTTACAACTTATATAATTTCAAATATAAGACCAAGTAGTATGAGACATTTTATTGAACATACTAGTGACTTCTGAAAAAGATATAAAATGAAAACATAAACTGCATAATCATTAATAGAAATTGATGTTGTACTAGAAAAGTATGGCTTATGTTGCTTATAAAACTTTGTGTATGTTTGTAGGAGATTGTTTGTTTAATGCATTGAAACTGCTACATTTTAGATACCCATCAACAAAAAATAGAGAGGGTACACTATGAAACTTTAGAAAATATTTTCAAAAACAAGATACAAAGGCAATTGCATCTTATCAACTTGAGCTAAATAAGTTTTCATTGATAGAAATGCATAATATTAGTGACCCAGAAGAATATTTGAACAAGATGTCTAGATCAGTATCAATTGACATGCCACTAGATCATATAGGTATATGGGGTGATATTTTTTTCATACATTGGACACCGAATTGGATAAAAATCCCAATAAGAGTTTAGTCAAAAAGTTGAATGAGAAGCTACTTGAATTTCAATTTGAACTAGTCTACATAAACCTATGACATATTATTTCATGATGAAAATCCACTAGATGGACATTTCAAGCCACTACCATGCAAACTAACTATTCATAGTTCTCCTACTTTTTAAGAAAACAAAGTGAATGTAGTTCATATGTTTGCAAGTACATATGGCGAGAGTTCTTTTTAGACCCTATTCGATTTGGAAAATAATCAATACAATGTATCTTGTTTGCGACGATTAATGTCACAAACGTTTTGCAATGCAATTATGAAAAATGATTACTTCCAATTAAATGCATTGATCAATATCTTACTGACGATATAGTCGAAGAAACAACAAAACTAACAAATTGGCAAGGGTACATAATACAATTAATATTTCCTTATAAAAAAACATACATTGACGATGGAATGTCTGTCTATGAATGGCTGGCTAGAATATTAAAGATTAATATCCATTTATGGTCTTATGAAACAGACTAGATCAAAGCTTCAATAATTTGTTCTACAAAAGGAACAAAAGTGTTTGACATAGTTGAGGTACGGAAAAGTGAAACACATATAGTATACATGAACTATTGAAAAATGTGCAAATTTCTATGAACATAGATTCCAAATTATTTCCCACAACAAATAGAAGTCAATCTAGTTTATCTTTGTGCAAAGTGAAGAATCTACATAGAAATAAACCTTTGCAAGAACAATTACACAATAGACTTAATGAAGACATACACAACCATAGTAATATATTGGTAGAAACTGAGGGCAAGAGTCAAAGAATAAGATCTACTACTATTGCAGAACTATTGAAAACAGTGCATGAAAAAAGGAAAAAACATTATTGCAAAAAAGAAAAAACGCTTTGAGCAAAAGAGACAGAAAAATAAGGAATCATTTACAATTGCAGAAAACATAGGAATATCACAGATGTGCCTATTTTTGACTGTATAACATGTAAATAAACCTTTTTCCTAAAATATGTTATATTGATTAAAATAGAATAGAAATAAATGCTTTACGATAAGGATAAAAAAGAGAAGCCACAACAAATCCTGGAAAACATTGCTAATAGTAGTTACATTTGCAAACTTTGAAAAAAACATTATAAAATGATGTAGACAATAGTTTAATTGTGCTAAAGAAAATTACATAAAACAAAAGCATAAGAATCATGAAAAAAATGGATGAGCTAGAAGAAATATTAATAGCATTGTGGATACCTTTCTTGCAAATAAGAGAACTTGGACAAGGATATAGAAAACCATAATTAGGACTCACTGGTGGAGTTATCAATGTCCCTACGGACACTTCTATGATTCAATATGCATTATCTCGTGACATAAATGAAACTGGGACAATTGCAGTAGCTATACAAAAAAGTCTTACAATAAAAATCCTTATTCCTTTGGGCACATCTGTGCCCACATGGTTATGAAAGATTTAAAATGAGTATGTAAAACAACACTTTACAAATTGGAAAAAGTAAAATAATTGTTAAATGGGAGCAAGTATTCATTGAAAACAAATAAGCATATGAAGGTGAAACATATATTGAAAACGAGGAGTTTGGTGACGAAACCAATGAAGAACCAAACACTAAAATTCTTGTATATACATTCACTAATACATACAACAACTTTGATCTTCATAAAAATCAAATAAACATTTCTCTTGGTGAAGGATATGTTCCATTGGGAATTTTCCAAAACAAATACTCAGAAGAAATGAGCTTCCCATCACTATTTTATGGTGAGAAATGACCCGATGATGTAACTCAAAACTTCTCATATCAAAATATTTCCAGGTGGGAAGTATTACACAAGGAACATGACTTTGCATATCATACAAAAAAATCTGTTCTACAAAGTTGTATGGATTATCCTAAATCAAGTGTTTAGTAGCCTATGGATTGGAATAAGAAAAGGATAACTGAAAGGAAGAAAGATAAAAGAAAAAAATGTTAAGTCAAAGTTGAACTTGGACCGCATTTTGAAATCATGTATTTGATACATGGATCTTAAAGAAATTCGTACATCGCCAAACTATGATTGAGATGCAAAAAGGAAAATATATGCAATGATCCAACAACTAGGACCACCAAAATTCTTCATTTCTTTTAGTAGTGCAATAAATCATTGAGAACCATTGGTTAATGCACTAAAACAAATACAAGATCGAACAAAAAAAATAATTGAACATGGAATAGAAAATAACAAGATTGATTTTTTTGATTAGGAATGACCTTGTAACTTGTGGTTTGTACAATATAAATAGGATGTCTACAATGAAAAGTTTAATATGTTATGACAATAAGTACTATGAAAATATTCAATACTTCTTTTTTGTTACTGAGTTTCAAAACACAAGAAGTGAACATGACCATGGATTGTTATGGATAAAGGATGCACCGATCTGTGGGAAAAATACATACGTAGAACTTGAGAACTTTGTTGATAAATAATTTTCATGTGACTCAATGGCACTTGCAGATGAGATAAATATGATACAACATCATCGTCATACAAAAACTTGCAGGAAAAGGAAAAAAATGCATAGTAGATTCAATTTTCCACAACCACCATTGAAGACAATAAGAATACAAAGACCTCTCGAATATGACAATGGTAAAACAAAATAAAATGCAAAATTAATATTTGAAACAATAAAAGATTCTAAACATGATAAAACATATACATTCAATAGATTTTTAAATGATTTAGGTTTAACACATGAAGAATATATCCACAAAATTCAATGTAGCTAAAATCGAACAACTGCCTTATTGGAAAGAATGCCATCAGACATATCGATTAATAGTTTTGCATGACATATACCAAAAATATGGAATGCAAATTTCTATCACTATGTAAATTGCTTTGGTTGAGGAAGCAAATCACACAGGTAACCACAAACCAATCTTGAGGCTGGAAGCTAGCCCTTCCAACCTAGAGATGGTTCTCTCTTTCAAATCAATCACTGAAAGGATTGATTTGGTTTAACTCAAAGGATAGATCTCTAGAAAAAACATGGTTTAGAATGTTGGTGGAAAAGCAGATGAAAAGTCCATTGGGCAATGGAGTCATAGGTCAGAGATCAACAAATTGTTTGGACACTGGTGGTTTGGAAAATGGCTTATCAGAGGCAAGATAGAAAACACTTCTTTATACCAATTAGATGTAATTGTAGTAGAAATAACATAAATATGACACTAATCCCTCAGGGCATATATCAATGATGAATACCAAGGTGATTATAACAAAAACATAATTAAAAATATATGCAACAGAGCATCAGGTTTAGATGAATTCATGTACAGATATTTCACCTTAACATATAGAAGAAAACATAGAACATAAATTGGTTCAACAGTGAGATCACATACAAAAATAAATCACAAGGATAAAAAGGTAATAATTGCATGTATCTCTGATGTCAAGTTCCATGTACTTCTGGTCTCAAAATTTATTAATCTTAGAAAAACTTACAATGTGCAATCAATAACACTTTCTCACTCACTCGCCAACCATGAGTTCGTGAAGGATCACAAAATATATAGAAAATACATCTTCTATCCTCCAAAATTCGAGTTCAAATGCCTATCTAAGTTAAGATACAGTTACAAGATATTCTGGCAATAAAATCCAAGATAACTGATGAAAAAAAGGAGCCAAACTTGACTCATTAATTACATCATGAAAACTTGACAAAAAAAATGTTTGAGTCCCTAATATACTTATCTTCGATCTTGATGTTCGTTGGATATGAATTAACACCTTTTTTGACCTATCTAGGTCGATTTGAACACCTTTTGGATGGTTTGTCATAGTTGTGCAACAAGGTCATTGTGCAATAAGAACCTACAACAAAAACACAACATAATCGCACAACAAAACCCCCTTTTTTCACTCTGTCCATTGTTGACAATTCCCGTCATTTAGAAACAACATTAAAATGATCCAAGAATATGTTCTCTAATTCATTGCAATGATCCAATATGTTAGCTACAACAATTTCCAGGCCCCTGCTAACATTTGAAATGCTTCTTATTGTTGCAACAACCATTACTATCTTTGTTGAACAACTTAAAGCCTCCTTAAATTCTGCGATCTAATCCTTGGTCAACTACTTTGTCGCTTGCTAGTGAAAATTTAAATGATCTTCTGCATTAGCCACAAAATGGGCACATCACTATAACCTTTAGATGACATCTCTATCATATGTGAATAGGAACCACATCCTCGAAATCCCAATCACAATAATAAAATCCATGCTGGGCATTATCTGTAGCACATAGGTTTTGACAGTTTATTTTTCAAAATTTTGGCCTTGTTTTAGCTTGGTGTTCTTGCTGCCATGATATATGTCAAAACTTGTTCAAGTTGTTTGCAAACACTAGAACATGTCTCTGACATGATACATCTTATAACAAACATCATATTGGAAGACTTCCACCCATCGACTTGCAAGGCTTATCAATGCAATTACCCCACTGTTATAAAAACCTACTCTTCAAATGAAAACTGTTGTATAAGTAGTGGGGACCACTCCTCTCCTTTAAAATGTGATTTCAACTATAATTCCAAAACTAGATGATTTGAAATCGATGCTTAGTACTTTACACCTTGACTTCAATTTTATCAAGAGCTTTTCTGACAATGCATGTGAATATATAAGTGGTAAAAACTTAAACAATCAAGAGAAATAGCAAAAAACATAAAGAAGCAAACCATCAAAAGATTGAACACCAGAAGTTGATAACAGAGTTCAGAAATTTCACCTACGTCTTTGGGCCTTTGTTTTAAGTGGGGGAGGCTTCTTTATTAAAATTCAATGCTTAAAAATCTGCATCAAAATTACATCATTTTGGTATTTGACCGACTCAGCTGTATTTTGCTATGGCTCATGAACCCGACACAATAGATGGCACCGAAAAAGGTGGAGTAAAACTCCCAAAAATTTCCTCCAAATCTTAGCTACTCTTCTAGATTCACCACATAAGACAACTTGGCCTTTGAAAATTCTTCTTCAATTTTCTCCACTACTCTTCTGGCTTTACCACATAAGACAACTTGGCCTTTGCAAATTCTTCTTCAATTTTCTCCAAGCTGCTTGCTGCTTGCTTAAAAAACCACAATGGCTTGGTTTATATAGCCATGAGGTAGAGGAATAAAATCCCAACAACCCACCTCTTCTGGCACTCAATTTGGGCCAATATCCACCAAGATATGGACAAAAAACCATTAAAATCAACAAAAATATTTTAAAAACCCAATTTCTAAGGTTAATTACCCACTTTGGAAAACATGTGTGTGCTAGCCCCCTTTCCCTAGGCTCTTAGTCACATGGAGCATGATGCAAACGCACCACCTAGGGCACGTCCGTTCCCACAGGACCTTCTTTTCCTTTGGCCCGAAGAGCTGAAATGCTCTTCAAATCCCTTATCGGGACTTTCCTTTGGCCCGAAGAGCTGAAATGCTCTTCAAATCCCTTATCGGGACTTTTCTACACCCATAGGGCTCTCCTGACAATCTCCCTTTGTCTTATTGGGAAATCAGACCTCGCAAGATCGCGAGTCCTGAACTCACGGGATCGGGTCTCACAAATCCCCAAACCCCGATGAAATATTCACCTACGTGTTTCCTTGCTCTTATCGGGAATTTCCCCGTCAGGAAATCAGCACTTGCCCTGTCATGATCCCCTGTCCTCATGGATCCCCGACTCCCGATGGCTCAATAAATGATGACCTTCTCTCGCTTTATCGGGACTTTCGCTTTATCGCGACTTCGCTACTCGCGACCTCTAATGCTCATTTCTCCAACTTCCAAGTCCCGATGTGGCGAAATGATGATACTCTTCTGTCGCACTTTCGCAACCTCGCGCCCTCGCGTCCTCGCGAATTGAAGCTCTGAAGATTTGGGTTTCCACCCGGTGAACTCCCTAGTTCGCGAGATCTCCGATCTCTGCCACCTATATTCCACTTTCTCTCACGGTCCCACATGCTAACCGCACAATTTCCGAGATATCGCTTCTCACGACCTCACAACTTTTGATGCAATTCTTTGCTGCTCCAAGTTGTGAACCTCCAAGTTCATGATATGCCGATGCCACCTGTCGTTGAATCCCTGCGAGGGTTGACCTTTTCAACACCTGTCCTCCACTATGTCCCTAACTCCATCGGGAAATCACATATCGGGATATCGCGATTCCCGTTGTCATGTACACGGGACTTTCAATTCCCCGATCCCCGACTCTGCGGGATCTCCTGCCACGTGTCCCTGCTGTTTGGACGGCTCTGATTCTATTCGTAAATCGCGGATCACGATTCCAACATGCACGAGTCTCTTGTCTTTGGAAACCCTGATTCTCTGATTTCCGACTCTTCGGGATCTCTTGCCACGTGTCCCTGCCAATGGACAGTTATGAACTCCCGTTGGGATATCGCGGATTGCGATTCTCTGATGCAACGATCCTACACTCCTGAAATCCCCGATGGGTTAAATCCCAACTCTTTCTCTGATGCCTGACGCGTGTCCTGTTGGGATCAACGGCTAAGATTTCTCCGTCGGAGTTTCAAGAATCAAAAGGTCTTAGTTCTCTTGACCTGTAAAACCCTGATGCCTCCAAAATTTCGATGCCTCCCTAGAATGCTGACACATGCCCTGCCAAGATCAACTACTAGGATCCTTTCTTGGGATTTTGAGACTCATGAGGTCTCGATTCTCTGCCTTAATAAAACCCCAATGACTCTGATATCCCGATGACTTCCCCGGGACTCTTCCTCTGTACACAAGGGCTTAACCCCGACGCAACTTCTCAAGATCTAACGGCTGATGGGATTTCGCAACTTTCCTCTGCGAATCCTGACCGTCGATTTCTCCTCCTTGAAGATTTCCTGAGAGCGGCTAAGTATCCCTTCTCAGAAATTGTCCTCCAACGCCTGCGCTTGCAACTCTTGCTTGAACCTTCTACGGCACGAACTCCTGTGCTCTCCTTTAATGATATCACAAAGGTGCTATACCTCCTGAGCTTTTCCACTCTGATTCTTTTAGAGGAACTTGCGCGCACTCCTTGCGCTCAACATTCAACAACTTTCCAAGTGTTGAATCCTTCCGACTCTACGCACTCCAGCAGCAACAGTCTTCAATTTCCTTTGCTCAGATTCACAACTGAGATTTCTTCTTTAGCCTACACACTCCTTGCATGGCTTCAACAACCCACTTCCCCTTCTGGGTGAATGAGAACAAAAGTTAAACTACTGAGCCTTCATTAATGCACTCCTTACGGATGAATTCAACTGCACACCTTGCAGGAATCTCCTAGCTCAGATAGAGAAACAATTGAGCTTCACTCTCTCTCCCTTTCAGACTTCAGTTTGAAACATGAAATCATATGCACAACATATACAAAGCAAATGCATAACAAGAAAGTAAACATTCATGAGCATAGCATTAATACACAGAGAAAACAACACAAACCATGTGCTTGAATCAAAGCTTCCTTCTATTAATTCAAGTGCCTGTACATGGGTGTTCTTCATACAATATTCTCTGGTTGCTCCTCTCTTCCCCTGAATGCTTCCTCTTCTATTCACTACTATTTTACAATGGTACAATGAGGGTGTCTATATCCGTTTTCCCTCTCGGACTCTAAACTATCAAATCTAGACTTAAACATCC
>CBVK0103377946.1:0-10299 GCA_900067695.1 Picea abies | reverse complement strand
CATGAATCTTTGTTCATAGAAATCATCCTTTTTGGAGTGTAAATGCACTCATAATTGTACCAACATGTTAAAACTATTGTAATAATCAAGCTACAACTTAAAATTAAATTATGGAGGCTTATCCACCTTTGGGCGTCCACCTTCCTATAGTCAACTTTAATAAATTCGCCCTTTGATTTTACAAGGCAGTTTTTAGCCTTTATGCACATGAGGTAGGTGTTTGTATGAAACTTCCACTATAAGGAAATATGCAAGTGTATAATCACAAATTACACCTTATTCAAGTTGAACCACTCAATTTGGGTCAACATTGAGACTAGGGCGTGCATTTACTCTAATGTCGTTTCCACTTCAGATTTACATGTAATCCCAAATCTAGGTGCATGAAAGCAATCTATCCTATTCTTAAATTGCACTTTAGATGACATGGTTAAATTTTCCATATATGGAACTCGATTTTAAAACTTATAAAACAATTTTTGGAGCTACAGAGAAGATTGGGTGTGCATTTTAATTTGGTCACCTAATACGGTTGCGACCTTCTAAATTACAAGGCAAACTTTGCCTCTTCTACACAACAACCCTTTTTAAACTTGCTAGTGCAAACGTAACAACATGAATAGGTATAATATGATAAACTACAACCCCAAAAACACTCACAACTCAAATCTAAGGTATAATAAAACCTTCTCTTACGTTTTACAAACATGTTGGGCATTTCTAGTATTTTACTAGGTATCTCTTTCCTATTATTGCACAACAACTTCTTTTATGACTAAAGACGTAAATAAGTATATAGTCTTATGGAAAATGACTTAACAAATCATTTACAATTTGAACCACTCAAATTGAATGAGTTTTGAGACCTGGGCGTGCATTTTAGTGTAGCCTGACATGCATTTTGCACCAAGAAAAAATTTACACCAATGCAAAATTTTCCCTCTTTTCCCTAGAAGAAAATTTTTGGTCTTTTTGCAGGGCAAAGGGTTTTAATTTTCAAATTGGACAAACATAGGTATAGAAAAGGTCATGAATCTTTGTGAATAAAAAACATCCTTATTGAAGTGCAAATGCACTCCTAATTGTACAAACATGTTAAAAATATTTTAATAATTTTAATAATCAATTTACAACTTAAATATTAAATTATGGAGGACTATCCAACTTTGGGCATGCACGTTCCTATATCCAACTTTAACAAATTGGCCCTTTGGTTTTACAAGAGAATTTTTAGCCTTTATGCACATTGGGTAGTTTTTTGTCTGGAATTGCCAATATATGGCTATGTCAAGGTGTAAATTCACAAATTACAACTTCTTCAAGTTGAACCACTCAATTTGGGTCAAAATTGAGACAAGGGTGTGCATTTTACTCTAAGGCAGTTTTGACTTCAGATTTACATGAAATCTGAAATCTAGGTGCCTGAAATCAACCTCATGTGTTATAAAAAAAAATTAGATGACATAGGTAAATATAAAATATAGATATATCCATCGTGCCACTTATAAAACAATTTTAGGTGCTACAGGGAAGCTTGGACATGCATTTTAATTTCGTCACTTAGTACAATTTTGACCTTCTAATTTACAAGGCAAACTTTGCCTCTTTTGCACATCAACCATTTTTAAAATTGCAGTTGAAAAATTAACAATATGATTAGATCTAATATGATAAACCACAACCCCAACAACTTTCACAACTCAAATCTATAGTATAATAAAACCTTGACTTACTTTTTACAAACAAGTTGTGCATTTCTAGGGTTTTACTAGGCCTATGTTGCCTATTTTTGCGCAATAGTCTTTTATGACTGCAAACGGAAAACTAAGTATACATGATTATGTAAAATGGCTTAGAAACTCATTTACAGTTTGAACCTCTCAAATTGAATGAGTTTTCAGACATGAGGGTGCATTTTAGTGTAGCCTAGCATGCAATTTGCACCAATGAAAAATTTGCCCTCTTTGTCCTACAATTTTTTTTTTGGTATTTTTCCACAACAAAGGGTTTTAAGTTTCCAATTGCACAAACAAAGGTATGGACATATGCATAAATTTTCTAATAATAACCACACACCTTCCTCTGTCATCAATGAATTTAAACTTCCAACCCCCAAGAAAATCGCTTAGATAGCTAACTATTTTATCCCCATTTGACATTGTCTCTTATAGGAGGAGGATGTCAGGTTTATTCAAATCAATAACCCTTTTGAAGGCTCATTTTTTGAAGGGGATGATTGAGCCCTAAGAATTAAAGGTTAGATAGATCCTAAGGAACCCTTAATATGGGCACTGTCCACTCTAACAAATCCTTCCATTGTCAACTATTTGCCAAACATAATCTCGTTCATAGATCTGTTTTTGAGTGAAATAAATGGACTTATTGCCTCTTTTTTGCGCCCTACTTCCCCTTCCATAGTTTAGAACTAACCCCCCTTCAATTTCCAACTCTTAGCCATACCTTATGATTTTCCTGTAGGTAGATTCAAACATTATTATAAAGATGCATTAAAGATCTCTTAAAGATTCTAGAAAAACACTAAAAATCACAAAAAACATCACATATAAGAAAACTACGAGTCAAGACGGTACTAATCTTCCAAAAAAATTGTCATAACAGTAGGATATTTACATGCAGATATACATCATACAATTACAATCTCCCTTACAAAAATGGTCGGCAAAGTGAAATATAGATCCCACACCTGTGTTCTTTCTGAAGATTCCTCCTACTGTCTATGATTTGACAAGCCTCTCGTTTCCTATCACTCTACTTACAACCTTTATATCACATGATTCCCACCAAAAATGACAAAATGTATAACGTTTTGAGAATGCTTATATATTTATTGATCCTTGTGGGGACAACCTCGATCCATATGGTGGTTAAATAATTCAATCATAATTAGCTTTACATGTCCTTGAGTGAGTTGTTATAGCTAGTGGTTTTAGAAACATTCCTTTGTGATCTATGTTTGACGATGGGGCGCCACATGGCTCTTGCAGTAACCGTTCACTATGTGTCGAAATTCCGACGATAATTAGACTTTGCCACAATACCAACGGATGTCGAGGCACCAAGATAATTTTTTTATTTTTTTTGATAATTAGTTAGTAATGTCCGACGGTATGATCGATTTTACCGTCAGAACTCCCCGTTGGACTTCAACACCATATGTAGTAGTGCTCATTGAAATGACTCCCTAGTCCTCTATAGTTCTAGGAGATGATATTCATTATTTACCATTGGATTTTTTAGCATTGCCTTTTGACGACATGCTAGCACCAATGTTCTTGAGTATTCTAGATCCAAACACTATTGATTTATCCAAAGTGGTTTGAGTTCCCAAGGAATTTTCCCTGTCGTTTCTTCTACTTGTTTATCTTTAGCTATCTTTCGTCCAAGTTTTTTGGGTAGCCTTTCCTTATTATCATATTCCTCTTTCTCTTCATCCTCCATTTGTTGAGATTTCTTTCTAGTGAGAATACCCGAGGAGATGAAGGGTTTTATTGACATGGTGCTCCATTTCTTCAAGCTAGTAAAAAAGGGTTTCTTCATTACTTGCTTGAGGGATTGATTCAATATTCTCCTTTGAAACTTCTACATTAGGGGGAGTTGTTGTTGCAAGATTTGAACTAGCAAATACTATAATATCCGAGAAAGGAATGGACTCTTATTATGAGAGGATTTTGAACCTATTTGCCTGGGGGGGTGGGATACCTTCTTTTTCCCTCTTTGTGGTTTTCTAGACTTGTTCATTGCTTTGATTTGTGAGAGTATCCATTGGCTGCAAATGAGATTGCTCCTACCTTGATCATAAAGGAAGAGAAAGGCATGCAGAATATGGGGTCAATTTGGAGGTTTGAGCACTGGCGGGCTATTTAGGGTTCATTTTTTTCTTGACTATTTTCCATTGATCTTCTTTGTCTACCAATGGAGGTGAGCATTTTTCTTGCAATCTTTTGCAAAGTGACCATATTCATGACAAGATTTGCACTTGAAAGGGATATGATTATAGTCCAAGGACTGCTCATGCTTCTAGTTGTCTAGGGTTAGAAGGATTGCCTCTGGAAGCCCTTTTTCTAGATATACCTCCACATAAATCCTTACATAGGCAAACATTCCCTCCTTTGGTTCAACCTTATATATATAATGACCCAAGGAGTTTCCAATGTAGTGCGGTGTATCATCATTCAAGCAATGAAGGAATCGATGTGGAAGATGAACCCAGATATGAACCGTCAAGGGGACATCATGCTCGGGATTGAAATCCAGAGTCTAGTTGTTCAAATACATTCTGTGAGTGACAAAGAAATAAGGGTTAGTCTTGAAGATTAGATCCATGTCTTCCTTGGTTTCAAACAAGAATGCATAGAAACCCCTTCCACAAAAATAATGTGTAAGTTTCCCCTTGATTAAAACTTCCCAGTTTCACTGCAACCAAATTGCCATGGACTTGGGGGACAACCAAAAACCGGTGAACTATCCAATTAATCCATGCTCTACAAGAGCCAGAGCCATATGCTTAGATGAAGACGTTGATAGAGGAACCTCGAGATCCAACATTTTAACAAACATGTATCACTGAGTCTTTAGGCCTTCTCGACTATTGAAACCAAGACTTGAAATGATAAAGCCTCTAGATCTAGACCGGGAAGGAATCCCCCTCCAGAAGCCAAGTCCATTGAGATCAATCTCTGTGGTATAATGAAGCGAAATGGCACACATAATAATTTAGAGTTAATGATTCTATTTAAAAGTTAATGTTGACAATTACCTTCCTTTATATTTTATTTTTCATTAATTTAAAATTTAACATTAAAAGTTAAAGTAAGACCTTATTTTATGGTGTTTGATGATGGAATCCAACCCATCATATCTAACACAAAGGATAAAAATTCAAGTGTTTTTTTCAACTTTCAATTCATTTAATTTTTTTTTACGTTTTAACATAAACTCAAAACACAATTTTGTGCACCTTCTTCTTACATCCCTTGAAATAAGAACCAATAAATTTTACCTTCAATTTTAGAAGGGGGATACCTTTTTTAATAGTGTTAAGTTCTAACTAACTGAATCTTCTTTGTTTCATTTTTTTCCAAGTTGGTTGAATTTCATTGAAAATGTAATCTCAACACGACCACCTTGTTGAAGCTAGTGCAAGCCAGAGAATTCCACAGACTCAATTTGGTTCAAGAGTAAAGTTCCATGGTTCATTGTTCTATTCCTAAAGTTGTGGAAAAAACCGATCCAATGTTAAATAACAATATTGTAATACCCTGGTTTTGACCCGTGGAGTGTATTGTATGTATCAATTGTGAATGCATGGTTATAATGACAAGAGTTAAGCCATGTAAGATTAAATAAATGATCTTGTGTGTAAATGATATAAATATATTTATATGGATCACGTGGTAGGCTTGGCATGGTGAAATTAGGTTATGTAAATCTTAATGTTGGAATATAATATAGAAGAAGGATAAACATTAGGATTTTGACCTTTTCTGATTCATCATCACCAGAATCCGACTAGGAAATCTTCATTCGAATTGCAATTTTGGATTAATGAGATTGTTATTTCTAATGCCGAAATGGATTTATCACCCTCAAGTACCCCTATTGCATCTAGATTGTGCAATGTTAACATATGATCTCTACCATACCATCAATCCAAAATGATTCTTGCCAGATTTCAAGCCAAAAAAGTTGGCTTCCCCTCTTGCTATTCTGAGTAGCTAGAAAAAGGAAATTTTGTCACACATTTACAATGTTGCATATACTATATAATGGTCCAATATTGTCATGGAGAGAATGCGAAGTGCTATGATTCCACTAGAGGGGAAGATTAAAGCAACCCTATGAGAAAGTAAATTCTTTATTGCTAAGTATCAACGTTATATCTCACCTCTTTTCCACTATGTGCCTTAAATGAAACCATCCACCTCCTTTGACTTATAAAACCAATCACTGAATGTATGTGAGAAGTTGGTGGGGAAGTCTTCTCATGTAGTTATGGAAGCACAGGCTAAGTAGAGTCACCATGAGGAAGTGTAAAAGTCCTACATCCCTTTTGTTAGAGGTAATGTCAACCATCATTCCCTTCAATTCTTTCATTGCCATTCACTCCATTCATTCTATCGTTCTCATGTTCATGCTCAACGTTCCTCATGAATTGTTCTCTATTTGCTAACCATGAACTATTCTAGAAATTGACCAAATCAACACTGTGAAAATGAGATTGAAGACATTCGTTGAAAGATAGATCATTGTAGGTGAGAAAAGAGGTCGGGCAAGTTAGGAATCCATCACCCATTGTGCATTAGTTGCTCTTTGGATGCTTAAGAGCCAAGTATATATATTCTTGTAGGAAATCCCCAAAAAGCATACAGTAGATTGGGCTATGTGGAGTAGTGAAAGAGAGCCCCATCATTGTTTGATGGTTGGATGAGATTCCTAGAGTGCTCTATAACACACATATTCACTAAGCATGCAAGCAAATGGGTTTCACTAAGAGAGATATAACATTGCACTTCGTTTCCTTCACCTTGGTGGCCTCATAGTCTGGTTTGGGGGTGGAATTTGCATTGGACAACTATGATTGGGTGGAAAATTGTTTGTACACAACCAATTTCTTGGACCAACTTTTGTTAAAAGATAAGTGCTTTATTGTTGTTTATGAATATGCAAAATTTATGTTATTTTATGTTATGAAAAACTATTTATCTTGCACATTGTGTGATTATGCTTGATTTTGGTCATGGGCATTTAGTTGCCATGAATCTATGTTAATCCATGCTAGTTTAATTTCACTGCATTTTAATTAGAAGAAGGCTAAACATTCTACGTTATTAACCTTTTCTGGTTTGTCATTAGTGGAATCTAGTTAGGCAATCTTTGTTGAAATTATAATTTTCGATTTGATGAAATTGTTGTTTTTAATGCAAAAATAGATTTAACACGCTCAAATACCCCTACTACAACTAGAGTTTGCAATGTTAACCTCTTATATTTATGATTCCATCAAATCCAAAATGATTCTTTTCGAATTTTAAGCCAAAAATGCGGGTTTCCACTCCCATTATTTTGAGTTGCTAGAAAATGACCAATTTGTCACTTGTTTAGACTACCTGTTTTAATTATCATACATGTGTATGCATTTTATTTAATTTTGGTCATTTCTAGGAGACTTATTTAGTGAGTATTATGGGGATATGGCCCCTAAGGGATAGAATTTGAAAGATTTATATCGTGACTACTCGTCTAGGCAAAAATGTCACAAATATTCCATTAGAAAATATCCAAGGAAGCTTCCACTCTTACCAAATTATTTGATATACTTAAATTTTTATAAGTGCTCATAACCCAAGTAATAGTAAAATATAATTTATAATTTATGCGAATAATCCATCGACCAAATATAATTTATGCGAATAATAATTTATGCGAATAATCCATCGACCAAATATAATTTATGCGAATAATCCAAAAGCAAAATTACACTTTGAACCCTACATTATACCTCATATACCTAACAATCTAATGACTTTCTATCGACTCAAAAGCTCCTTACAACATGGCCACAAACCCAATTAATGTAGTGAAATCTAATACCATGCCAAAAACAATGCAACTCATTAAATCCTATCAATTAGCAATGACAAATCATTATTACTAATTTGTCATTTATTTTTATCATTTTATTAGATTTAAAAAAATATATATATTTTTTAAAAACGCGTTTCCTTTTCTTCTTCCCAAAATTTTGGAAAGTTAAGTTTCTATGCTCTACCCATTTGGGAAAGTGCAATTTACTTTTGAAACACAAAGTCAAACACGGCAACACTTAGTCAAATATATTGGTCCACACTTAGATAAAAATATATGGCACTTAATTATATTTTAAAATCCACTCATGATTATTATTATTATTTTAAGGTTTGGTTTATGGAGAGTGGGGCAGAGACAATAGAGCCGTTGGAGCAGATAAGGAAATCTCCACGTCCTTACACATGAAAATTGATTTCGCCTCAGTACTCCTCCACATGGCATTTCCTCATTAGCCAAACGAGGCTTACAGATCATCGTTTCTCTTCACAGATACGGATCTAAAGACTCTTCACAGATACGGATCTAAAGACCAGTATCGCATTCTCCAGTTCAGTCTGGTATCCATTTACAATCCATATGGATGTTCTCAGAGGCCCTTGTCATCTGGGTCCCCTTGACTTTTTCTGGTAATCCTTTGCTGTGAAATAACAGCAGATATCATCATTTGGGGAGTAATATCTTGCCCTTTATTGTCACTGAAACGTGAAAAAAGGGAGAATTTTCTCAAGTGGGTACTGGTTTTTCTTAAGTCGGTATTTGGTTTTGGGCCCTTGATGTGAGAAAAAGGGGATTTGCTCAAGTGGGTAGTAAGTTTTTGAGCCTGAGAGGCATTGGATACATTGGAATAATGGTCAGTTTAGAGGCTTGGGGGAAGATGGAGGGCGGGCAAGTGGCAGGAATGGGGGTTGCAGACGAAGTGAAGGAACAACAGCCAAAGGAAGGCAATGAGAGTGATCTCCTCAAGGGAATGAAGAAGGCAAGGCGTGAGAGAGGATCAACTGCAAAGGAACGGATTAGTAAAATGCCTCCCTGTGCTGCTGGCAAACGGAGTTCTATATACAGAGGTGTCACAAGGTTAGAAATACTGCTCCTACCTCCTAATTTTCATTACGCTCATCCCTTTTACAGATATCTTCTCATTGATATGCCCTTCTATTTTTCCTTAACCCCGGCCTGGGTTCATCCTCCAAGCCTCTTGCACAGTGTGTGTAATTTTCAAGTCAATTGTAAAGTATCAAAGGTCATGTTTATATAGTTAGTGTCAAACATATGATTTCTGTAGATACAATAACCGTTAAGGATTCAGGGACCAACCCTTGAGACCAGGGCCTTACCCTTGCCTGGGTAAGTTTTTTTTTGACAAGGATCGTGAATTCAATAGAGTTTTTATTTAGGAGAATACAGGACCCGTGGCTATATCCTAAGGGTTTCTGAGTACATAGAGACGGAAGCTCTACTGATTGATTCATTACAAAATCTCTCTTTATATTGATTTGACTGAACGTTGCAGAGGGCACTCTTTCTCAAAATTCTACTATTTATACTACTATGATTTCTTTGACAAGCAACTTTTACAAAGAAATACTGAGGGCAGTTTGATTCAAAATCAGGACTCTAGTCCCTATCAAAACCAGGGGCTCTTGCCATTGTAGGAGAAAACCTAGACTAGACTGATAATTACAAACCATACGATATGTGTGTGCGTGTATGTGTATTTAAGTTTAACAAAAAGAGAACAAAGTTTATTGATTTTTGTATGAGTTTTAAACTTTTATGAAAAAAATTGCCTTGTAATTAGATTTGCTATAAAATTTGCCATGAAATACAAAATTTCCCATTAACCTCGAAATCCCCCTTTAAATTCACCGATGCTTGAGATTCAGCAATTCTCAATTTTTTTTTTCAAAAAAATTGCTGAATGTGTTGACTAAGGCTATCACAGAATAACATTCTCCATTCATTGACTTTGATCAGGGTTGAAAGTGCCAAGGGTTCGGTTACAGTTGGAATCATCCAATTTTTTTGAAATATCATTTTTTGGGATTAACTGCATGGAGTATCTAATACTCAAGTCATTCACTGTGCTTATCTCCAATGAGCATCATTCACTAATGACCTATTTCTCATGAGCTTGAATAGTCCATAGTCCACTTACCACTCATACTCATTGCATTAGGTGGTGCTCAAAGGGGTGTAGAAGTGGGATTGAAACTTGCGAAATGAATCACTTAGTGTCAATCGTCACCTCCAAGACTCACACCCAGTAACTAGGACTTCCAAGGAAGGCCGCCCATCCTAGTACAATTTTGGCTCAAGTGCACATAACCATGGAGTTTGTTAGATATTTAGGAAAAATAGAAAACAGTGATATCTTTTCTTTTTTTTGTTCACTTAATAAATATGGATCAGCATTTAAAACATTTATCTGAAGCAAACTAGAATTAGACAGTTAGATCTGAACAATGTAGAAACAAAATTCTGAATGCAGATTATAAACAAAATGAAACTTTAACTTACCTCTAGCCAATGAAAATGTACCTGCCACATGTAGATGTTGTCCCCTTTAATATGCTCAGAAATTAGCTTAAGCTCATGGATCAAACCTCAAGGGTTTTGATCCTCTATGATATTAGGTGGACAGTTCTTGCCAAGAAAAGGACCATAACCAGAGCTAAAACAAACACTCAAGAT
>CBVK0103377845.1:0-12876 GCA_900067695.1 Picea abies | reverse complement strand
CTAGCCACAAAAATTATCCAAGGTTTGGATCTAGAAAAAATCACACCCAACTGGTGCCTCATTGGTCCTCTCTCTCTCTCTACAAGCCTCACTACTTACTCCCATTATTCTCATGCCCTTACACATCAAACATGAGGCCAACAAAGTAGTAGACCGACTAGATAATGAAGGTGTCAATATTCAAGCATAGCTCCTCATCATCAACACCCCGGATCATCATGATTCACAACTTCTAAAGCAGTGTCAAGAACTAGCTCTTCATGACTGCCTCTACTCGGATTGGGTGACACATGGAACACGTGCGTCAATGGTTGGGGTGGATATGAGGGAAGTTAAATCATGTCGCCTCAACCCTCCTCCCCTATCCAGTTGTGATGAATAGCTCTCACTTCTACCAACTCTTAGTGCGTTGGGTGTGAATGGAGACTAAGGTTCAGTTTCTCAGCACCAATACGAAACAACTAATGGCCATTACTCTGAAAAAGATGGCTACCAGAGCTATCAACTCTTCCATCCTCCTGGTCTTATCATCCTGTGGGGTGTCCTATATTTGGCATTCGGCTGCAGTTCATGGTCTAATTCTACTTTCTTTTCTCCACACCCTAGCAATCCATCCTCTATCTCTCGCTCACACCATTGTTGATTCCATTCACCCTGTGATCGGCTTAGATGTGCCTTGCAAGAGAGGTAACTCCTAGCGAGGGCCAACCTATTACAACTGATTCGGCAGGTAGAAACGCCCTAGACCAACCCCTCTTTCCCTCATCCCAAGAGGTATTTCAGACCGTTTACCCTCCTCTGATCAGAATTGGCATGAAGCGGCTCAACCAGAGCCCCTCCCATCACACACAAAGGGTGTCCATGGAGGTTGTCTGGTGGAAGAGGAAATCTCTCCCAACTCGGAGGAAATTCTGCCATTCTTGTCGAAGACCACCTTGGAACAATGACCGACCACTTTCATCAACACCCCTTTGAGTTTCTAGGAATCAAACGAGATAGGTTGAATTGTGGAAGAGGAAACACCTCTTCGGGAGGAGCACTCTAGAAATAATTTTGTTGCTACTATGGAAGACGACCCTACAATGAATTCTACCGCTACCAAGTATTTTGTTGCTGCTATAATGGAAGAGAAGCCTAGTACAAATTTGGGTGACTGTTGTAAAGAAGACACATATGAAAATCATACTCACTCAGCTCCCAACTCTTGCAAGCTTACGAAACACCACCTGGTCTTGATCTTCGATATGCGCAAGGACTTGGAAGAGTAAGAGAAAAACCAACACACCCTCAACAAGCACTTGGATGTTTTGTATGACTCCTTGTCAAGAAAGCCTGTGAAATTTTGATGCCTGACTTTCTGCCAACCTTTGTTCTTCTGACTTCACTAGGATGGACGCCCGGGTTCACCTCATGTCTATTGCTTTTATAAGTTTTTTCTCTGGTTTTAGTGTTAAGTCTTTTATGAATCACATACTCTGGTTTTGTTTCACTAGTAGGTTGGGGCACTCAGTCCACCGCTTGATCTAGTTTCCATGCTTATGGAAGAACAGGTCGCAAGTCCCCATGGTTATGACATATGTCTCTTTTCTTTAAAGTTTTTGAACAATGGTGTCCACACATTCTAGTTTCCACTGTGGTGGCAGAACAGGTGGCGTGTTATCGTGTATACTTAGACATGTGTGTTTTTTCTAAAGCAAGGTAATACAATACTTTTTATTTACAAAAAAAAAATGTACAGATGCACCATGATGGATGCCTCTATAAATTATTTGTTTTTAATTTTTGATTTAAGGTTGAACTAGAATTCCGATAAGTAATTATGATTAGTTCACTATGTATTCTTATTACCATTTTATATAATTATCATGATTCATAGCTATATTCCTAATTGGATTTAAGGATTTAAGGAAGGTTGGCTACTTGTATTCTGTGTAGATATAAAAAAATGATTGGAATAGTGAGAAAGTGTTTGGATTGCATACAAATTATATAAAGGGATTAGTGACTTGATCCTATGTATTCTTCTATCCTCTTTTCTTAAATAGTTACTTTTGTAATCAATTTATTTTAGAAATTAATTAGTTATCTTTTATTCTCTTTTTGAATGATCTTCCATAAATCATTGGGGTTTTTTTCCTTAAAAAATATGGAACTTGGCATCATGATGCTTTGAGGGACTATGAACCATAAAGTTTCATAATTTTTGTTTCTTTGGAGTTGATGTATTTCTTTATTCATTAATGTAATACAATGATACAAACTAGACATGACATCTAGTTTATGCAACTCTTCTATCCATTTGCGTTCTAATATTTTTATTGTATTATTATTTAATAAAGAATGTAGTTATCAATTTGATGAGAACCTTTAAAGAATCTCTTTTTTTAGAGGTCACATGTATTGGCTAGTTTACCCCATTTTAAAAATTCGTAGCACAACTTTTTTATGAAGGTAGTTTTTTAACATTTTTAATATTCTTACTTATAAAGTATCAACATTTTTTCCAATGTTATTTTTTCTTTTTCTTTTTCATGTTATCTAAAATAAATTTTTTATTATTTTTAATGCTATTTTTTCATAATTTTATCAAATGTTTTTTACAAGAAAAAAACCGTTAAATTTGTTATTTTTGACACTATTGAAAATGTTATGTATAATTATTTTTTTAACGTTTTGAATTTCAATTAATAATATAGTATTAATTAATTTATGATGTGATGTGTTTTAAATACAATGAAAAATATAGTTTTTAATACTTCTTAGTTTTGTATTTTTTCATAAACTTTTTAACAAAATAGATTTTTTTTTTCACTTTTTTAATATTTTTTAATACAAAAATCTTAAATTTTGTATAAAAAAAACAAAAAAAATTAAAAATGAAAGAAAATAATTAATAAAAAAATAAAATAATATAACATAATTCCCTATTGTAAACTCCATTATTAAAAAATCCCTCCTTTAAATTAAAAATATATATGAGAAAATACATGACAAAAGGTATTAAAAAAAAAATTATAAATTAAAGTAAATTAAAAAACCTAACCTTCTTAACCTACCCAATAAAACCTTTAAACTATCATCCACCTCCTTCTCCTCCCATGCCCATCCCATTACCCCAACTTACCCCTCCATAGGGGTGGGATGGGTTGACCATCTCTTACCCACATTTCTACCACTGCACTCCTATTATGAAACTACTTTCTGATAAAAACATCAAAGTGAATAGGGAGGGTCATTCCTACACTTTTCCCAAACTGACATTCCTATGGAGCTACTCTTTAGGGGACTAATAAGTGCACAAGGATGGGAATGAGATATGGGGTAGGGTGATGGGTAAAGGGAACCATGGGTGGAAGGGGCCTAAGGAGGCTATGGAGCTACTCTTTAGGGTACTAATAAGTGCACAAGGATGGGAATGAGATATGGGGTAGGGTGATGGGTAAAGGGAACCATGGGTGGAAGGGGCCTAAGGAGGTGGGATAGGTAAGTAGAGTGAATATTCTAGGAATTCCCACTTTTCCTCAAAAAATTACATTTATTTTTAATTCTTTTTTATGATTTTTTTTATCTTTTTCTCTTTATTATTATTAACAATATTAATATCATTTTAATTTCATTTTCTTAATTTATTTCCTTTTTCTCTTAATGTATATTTAAATTTTTGTGTTTTTTAATAAGTTTTTTTTGTTTTATATTATTTAACCTTTTTTTAATTTTTAAAATGAAGTTATTCAAAATTAATATTTGAGGAGTGGACATTTTAATGTTTATTTTACATTTTGTTTACAACATTATCATTTTTTAGGTCATGATATTAAGAGTATTGTAATTTTAAGCCCAATTAACACTTATGAAGTGGACAATTTAAGGTTTGTTTTATCGTTAGTTTCAAACAATATCATTTTTAGGTCATGCCTTAAATGTTGGAATTTCAAGCCAAACAAATGTAACACTATTAGTAACATCATTTTATTAGTAGCACAATTTTTATTCCATGGATACCAATTGCTCACGTCATGGTTCAAACAATGTTGTAAATTAAAGTCCTTAAAAGGAGGTGTTAGTAATCTAGCACTAATTTTCATTTTGGTGGTTGATTTTAATGTTTTGTTGTAACAATATTGCTTATTGAGGCCATGGTTTCAAAGAAGTTGTAATTTTAACCCTAGACAAAAAAATGTGCTACCATTTCACCATTTTTTAAATTGGGGGTTGATTTTTTTAAAACACAAAAATACAAATTTTAGGGATAGAGTTCTCATTTTGAAGTCAAAGTTCTCGTTCTTGTCAAGTCAATAATTGTTTTAGAATTACACATGCACCTAATGAATAATGTCTTTTAAATGTCATTAATTATCCTGTAAGCCTCCTTTAGTACTCATATCAATGATATTAGATCTTTTAATTCATAATTTGAAATAATCACTTTATATTGGGTCTATGTTCAAGAAGAACAAATCCTAATTGGTAACTCCTATTGAGCATCTTTCTTTACATGACATTTATGTACCCATAAATCCATTAAGTCCAAAAGGATTCACAACCTCTTACATTAATGTATCCAATGATCAATTAAGTATTCTAAAAATATAGAATAGAATTATTTGACAGTTTTCCATGCCCCTATTAAGGAGCAATATTGATGTAAATGCATGGGATAATTAAGTGTGGTATTCAAATCTTATTTTTATGTTATTTAATTATTTGATAAGAAGAAACCATCATTTTCCACGATGAAGTTAATCCAAGTACACTTTGACGGTAGGATTTCTATACACAATAACATTATGCGATTTGTGGTAAACCTAATTTCAATTATTGTAACCTATTAATGTTTACATCTAACATTATGAGATTTGTGGTAAATCTGATTTCAATTATTGTAACCCATCAATATTTACATCATTGAAACTAGTATATACAATGAAAATGACTCCATCAAAGGAAAATTAAAAAGGATGATAAAGAAATCGAAAGTTTGAGAAATTTCAAAGAAATCCTAAAAAAGATAAATAAAAAACAAAAATATGATATATTATTATTGTAAAAGAAAAAAATTTATATTACAACCTTATATGTCTCACATATTCTATAAGGTTTAAAGGATAAACCTCAAAGTTTCATAATTTCATGTACTCCATGGAATTTAAACTTGAAATCTCTATGAGATCATATCAAATTTATCCTTGCAAAAGACAAAACACCTCAATGTTGACTATAGTGTTAATATCCACCATTACCTCATTACCATGAGAATCTAGGTTCACATAATTATATAATTTTGATTAGGGAATTTTGTTAAACTATTAAATGCAAATGTGAATCCATTTAGATAATTTAGATAACGTGTCCATATTAATACAATGTTGAAATTATAGCATACTTGGATTGTTTCCCTTGGATGTTGTAGAAATCAGTTTAAAATTAATCTTGTATTTCCCAATTGTACGTCCAATTTGATTTTTTTACAACCATATAACATATTATAAGGTAAATACACAACAATATTATAAATTTCTAGAAAAGAATTTAACTCTATACATGACTTTTTCATTGAATTCATAAATCCACATAACAAATTTTTCATACAATGACAAATACAAATATTTGTCTTTTTTCAAAGGATTGTCCACCAAACTGGTTATCGAGGAGAGACACATCACCCAACCATAGGAGTTCGACATGAAATCCACCCCGAAACCAAACCATGATACTATTAGGGCATTAGGGTAGAGTAATTCCTATGGGTACTATTTCTTTCTCATCCTAACCCAATGTACCATCAAACCCAAGAAGCGACTCCTCTATGTACCATTGTACCATCCCATAACCAATTTGGATCTTCTTCACTTCAATCAAGCACAAAACAAGGAAAGGTCTTTAAACTTTGTCCACTAGTTAATCTTTTGGAATCGTAAAGTGAAAGACTAGTGGATGAATTCATATCACCAAGACAGAGTTATAGGTATGTAAGTCATTCTATGTAAGTATGGTTCTTCTTTTAGCGGTGACCCAATTTCATCTCCTCTACAATTTTTCCAACTTACCATATTTTCTAACCAACAATTTTTTTTAATAAAATTCTCTTGGATTTCACAGAAATTACTAGAACTAATCTCCAAGTAAAGAACTAAATAATGAATGATTATCCGAACAAAATGACACATTATGCATTCCCCTTGCATGGGAATACATGCCTTCCAAGGAGCATCATGGATAAGATTGAAACATTTAGCCCAAAGGTCAGACTAACCTGGAATGAAAAACACGGAAGTAAGTGATATAGCCAGATGTAAGGTGGTGGAATTCAGAGAAAGAATAAGATTTATTCAAAAATTTATATATGGCATAGAATCATTCTACTTTTATCAATCGATAGATTGACCGAAGCGCAAGGCATAAGGCGGTCTACAGAATTCCAGAACTGTCTTTACAGCCAACTCATATTCCCCACTGCAGATAGACAACTCATTTTGTCGAGGACGCTATCGAAATCCAAATGGTTCTCATCTATTAAATACGCTTCTCTGTGGTTGATAAGATAAATGAATCCAAATTCAATAACTAACACGTGTTTGGAATGGTAGATGTTGCTTTTCGCTGGGAGGGATTTCTAGATATAAATTATCTAGAAATGACTGAGAAACGAATATAGGTTAGTTTTTGGTAAATTTTAATGCCTTTTATTTTATAGCCGAGGATTTGTTAACGGATATTAACAGGTAAATTTATTTTAATTTTGACTATATTAAATGTATATAAAATCAAAAAACAAATTACAAGAATAGAGCTATCGGTTCTTAGTCCATTTAAAAATAAAATCCAAAAATCTAAATCATATATATAAATAAAAAAATTTACTTCAATTTTTTTATAGAATATTAATTAATATTTTTTTAAACATTAAATTAAATAATTTATACTACGTGTCACATAAATCTTTGGCAAAAATATAGTCCATTTAAGAATGCACCTTATCAAAAACACGATCCAGTCTAGAAGGCACCTAACATGTATATAAAATTATTTTCGTTAACCATTGGAATATGCCGAATAGGAGTGAGAATATTCTTGCTTGGAGTTCTGTGTTATTTTGTGACTTGTTGCCCTAAAAGCAGGCTATCGACCGTTCACTGAAGAGAAAGCAGACATACCATGGAGATAAGATTCGCGTCCCGCTGGCCTTAATCCTCCTGAAGTTAGCAAACGATTCTTGCCGCCCGCACTCGTATTATTACAAGTCATCTTCTTTTTTCAACACGTGATTCTCGTCAATCCATTCAGCTCTTGAAATGGCCGAAGAGCCATCTTTTGGCTGCATGCATTGATTCCTTTTTGCCTGTTCGCAAAGCATTTCGGGAGTCTGCTTGCCCCTATAAACGAGGTCCTCCTTCTGTGTTTCGAATTGTCATATTTCTGTGAGCTTCGTGGATGGAGCAGCGTTCGGTTTGTGTTCATCTGTGCGCTTGCATGTAGAGGGAGAGCTATTTATTTAGCCAAGGATGACTTGCTTACACACTGTTATGAGCATCTGCTCGTTATGCCGATACTGATTTCAGGGTCTGCACAGGTTGTCCTTGGCTAACTATTTTGCTCTGCGTCTTATGCCAGACCTCAGATGAGGAAACGTTTCGCTATTTTGCTCTGCGTCTTATGCCAGACCTCAGATGAGGAAACGTTTCGCTGGGTGAGAATGTACGTATCAGCTCTATTCTCTTATGGAATTTGAAGAAGCAATGGTAATAATAGATACTTCATGTCTGGTTTTAGGGTTTTAGCGAAATGATGCAAAGACTTTGAGTCTTCGAATGGCTTTGTGCTTGATAGACATGCCCTATTTTGTCATTCTTTATCATTGTGAAGGTTATGTATATTTTTAGATATTCTGAAGGTTATGTTTATCTTTCTCGTTCTCATTCAGCATGAAGAATTTTATGTTGAATAATAATTAAAGTAAGCTAGAGGTCAAATTAATATTTATTTTTAAGATATTTACGTCGAGTACACCTATTGATAATGGGCACATTTAATAGGGTTTTAGTTTTTAATACGTTTTTTATGGACGGGATTAAATATGTTTAGAATATTCTTAGTCGTCACAATAAATGAATGGCTCAAATGAATGGCTCTGATTTCATCCATTAACTTTCGAGCTGTTATAAAGACATCGGTTTATATGTTTACTTTTTTACATTTACCTAATTGTGTTTAAAAATTACTGTATTCACTAATTTATTGCCACCTCTAATTGATTAAAACATATTAAGATATTCGCACAAAGTATTGGCCGCATTTCTGTGCTGGCCGCATTTCATTTCATTTCTGTGCTGACTACATTTCGTTTTATTTCTGTGCTGGCCGCATTTGGTTTTAATATGTCTTTTGACGTAAATCAGGCACGTAATTATGGCTGTGCTAATTTATGATCTGGTAAGAATTTGTTGATTAATATATATTATTCATTGCAAGTTAGTATTTCATATGTTAAGAATTTGTTGATTAAAATATATGATCCATGATATATGAATTACTAATTAAAATATATTGTAAAACTATAAAATATAGGTTTTGAAATGATTAAAAAAAAAAAAAAAATTGTTGGTGAAGATTAATTATATTGTAAAATTATAAAATATAGGCTTTGAAATGATAAAATTAAAAAAGAAAGAAATTGTTGATGAAGATACATTATTAATGGTATATGCACTATTTATTAGAATATGATGGAAGAGATAAAGTAAAAAGATAAAATATATATTTATTATTTATTGGAATATGATGTAAAAGATAAAGTAAAAAGATAAAATATAGGATTGAATTTTTAATTGAGGGATTTTCTTAAAATAAAAAATAAATTTGTATAGTTGTAGATAACTATTTTTTCATAATTTTAAATGTTAATTTTATATAATTTTAAAATTAATAAAAGTTAAAAAAGAAGAGTCAAGATTTAAGATCACTTTTGAGTGGCTTAATTTAAGCAATTATTTTTTTATTCTTATGAAAAAACAATAATTTGTTGATGAAGATATATTATTATTGATAAGTGTATTATTTATTATATATTAGAATATGAATTAAAAGATAAAATATAGGATGAAATTTTAAAATGAATGAGTTTTTTGAAAAAAAATTGTATAGTGATAAATAATATTTGATTTTTTTGGAAAACAATTTTTCTATAATTTTTATTATTAATTGAGTATAATTTTAAAATTAATAAAATGAGTGAAAGAAGAAAAATATGTCAAGATTTAAGATCATGTTTAAGTGTTTTAATTTAAGAAATCATTTTTTTAAGTGTGTACTTATTAGTTTGCACTTGTATTCCATACAATTTGTTTTTCACATGGGAAAGGTAATAAAAGGTTAAGAAAGAAATAAATATCTTATCTATTTTAGAATTATGATATATGTATAAATAAAATTCAATAAAAAAGAGAAAACAATATTTTTTTCTTCAAAAATATATATTTAAAATTTGCATATAAAGCTCGATCAATTGTGTGTAGTTTTATTAGCAACGAATATGATGAGCCACTAAGATTTTCATTTGGAAATTGAAATCAAATAAACCAACTCCAACAGAGAGGAAAAGAGGCAATCTCACCAATTTATTTTGAATTTACAGGAATGCCCATGTGTTCTTATAACATATATTCATAAATTTGCAAAAAAATCATCACCTTCAGAATTAAGCCCTATTTTAGAACCTATTTTTCATAAAGAAATATTTAACATTAGATTATGTTATTCTCTAGTGGGGAGAGTCCTATTAGGTCCATCCTTTTTTGTGTGTAAAATTGCTTAATTATGAGCAAAACACCAAATGGGTGTTAAGGACCCCATAGAGAGGGCATGTCTTGTGGTTGGAGGCCATGTTCACGTTGTTTGGGCCTAGAACATTTTTTTTTTGCATGAGGCCCTTGTTTTATTTTTCAAAAATGGTGTAGGGCCCTTGAACCCATTCACTAATCAAAAAAACCAATTAATGGTATCTATATCCCATATCCAACTTATAGGAATCATTTGTTGGTATTGGGACACCCATCCTCACCATGCAACAACTCCTATTGTAATCCATCCAACCTTGATACCAAACACCCCTTAGAGAGTGTGTGTGTGTTGTGGATTGCAGATGTTGTTAATGGCGATTAAGAAGAATAAGTGGTAACCAATGCTTAAGTCCCAAGTATTTCCCTCCCATAATCATAGTGTTAGAGATCTTAAAGACCTTTGATTATGGATTAAGCCCCTTGTTTTCCGTCTAACCATTTATACACCTCAAATATCATTAGTATCATAGAAAACCTACTCATACAATCCATATCCTACTCAGATACTAATGAAACCCAACCATGGCACAAATAATGTTTCATGGTATGGTCCCAAGAAAAATCTCACTCAAGGCACGTGTTGTTGTTTAATGATGATTCTCATATCCCTCTAGTAGGGTAAAGATGCCATACAAGGGTCATGTGGTAATTTGAGGATGGATTCAACACTATAGCCATAGATGATTTGTGTATAGTAGGCATTGTTGATGTAGATTGATCCGAAAATGAATCATTTAGGGAAAAATACCCATTATTATCCTCCCATGACATTAGATATGCCTCTATACACATTCCTAGTGCACAAATAACCTAGTGATGGTTTTCATAACACCCCTAGCAATGATTGTTAACCAATATAGATTAGATGTGGAGGTTCTAGAACTTATCTATTATGATTGAGTCTAAAAAGAATGTTTTAGGGCTAGATTCTCTTGTTTATAGACCATTATTATTGTCATGGAATTGAGAGACATCAAATATGCTTAAGACTTGAAAACAATTACCATATTCAACTAAAATGTTGAGGATTCCTTAGCGATGGATCATGTTATCGATTCTAGGTGTTGTTCATGATGCTAAATATTGAGAAGGTTCAATATCTATTAAGGTCATTGTGTCTCTCTTAACCATTATTATGTATTAGCACACGTGTTCATTGAAAAAAAACGACTCATGGAGCCTATATCCCACCTAGAGTCTAGCCAAAGACCCCCTACAAAGTTCATGTATGTTGGTTCTAGTATTTTTTCAGGACTATTGATATTGAGAAGCTTTAATAATATTATACTATACTAATTTCTAGTGTTTATTTATGGTCAAGTCCCCACAAACAATTTTTTCTTCTATGTGGTGGTTTGAGGACATGTTAATGACACTTAAGACTAGGAAGCTATGATTAGGCTTATAGTCTCTTATTCCCCCCCACTAAACAATCCTAAAGGCTTGAAGATATTGTTTCCCTATCAAAACTATGGCTAAGGCATAGAGACTCATTAATGGTCTGTGAATCATATTTATGACACACATATCACACTCATAAAAAAAAGACACTCTTATGAGGGTTGGTGTCACTTTTTCTAGGGTTTGTTCATGGTGCTTCAGATCAAGAAGGTTTAATTTCATATTAAAGCCCATTTTTAATGTCTTGACAATGTGGCATGGTCTATACCCATTTATCATGCACAAAACTAAACCATGACACCTATATCCCACTCAAAAGATTGTAAAGAACCCCTACAAAGGAATCATGCATTAGTACGAGGACTAGTTTAAAGACCTTTAGCCCAAGAAAATTCAACAATATATTGAGGCACTCATTTTCGTTCCTTGACCATGTTCAAGGACCTATGATCCATCCTTTGAGTGTAAAATATCCTAATGGAATCCATATCCAACCTTAATTCCAAACACCCTATAGAGAGGGTTTTGTTGTAGTTTGTAGGTGTTGTTTATGGTAATTGATCTTGATAAGTGACTTTTAGGGACCTAACCTACCTAACTCCTTAAGTGGGTAGAATAATATATTTCCATGTAATAAAGGTCAATATTAATAAGGCCTAGTAATAAGGAGGAACAAGTCAATTGTGAGAGGACCTAATAGAACCTTACACTTGTAGAAGGGTCTTCCTCTATATGGTTCTTTTGGATAGATAGATTTAGTATAAATAAGAGTAGAGGATATGAGAAGTTTTGGTATTGGATATTATTGTAATAGAGATATGCTATGTTGGAGGTTTCCCCCTCAAAGAGGCAAGTGAACATTGATATCATTAATCAAGGTGATATTTCTGGTATTATTCTGGTATTGTTATGGTTATATAATTTTTCTTCTTTCATTTATAGCTAAAATATTTATGTTTTGCATAATATTATATATCTGGAATACTACAAGTGGTATCAGAGTAGTTTCCTTGGAAGAAAATTGTGGGTTAAATTTTTTCATGGTAGAGATGCATTTTGACATCTTCAAGCCACATAGATCTATCATTATGCGCCTAAACCTATGGTTGTGAAGTAATACACATAGGAAATACAAGAGGTACACAAGCGCACATCTGTTAGCCACCCTTGTAACCCCTATTGGTACCCCTTCGAGTGATAGCGTATCAAACAAAACTTGTATAAATATCGACCTAGATCTCCCGAATCCCTAGGATATTGGGTCGAGTACTATTGTTGGACCTCACATGTATATCAGAGAGCTATAGCATAGGGCACATGTATATCAGAGAGCTATAGCATAGGGAAAACCCTTTTCTGTAGAAAACCTAAATACCTTAATCCTTGGGATGGAAACAAAAACATAACAGACAAGATCTATTTCCATGCAACTGTTCCTTCTGCATTTTGGTTGCGAAATTACTACACATTTCTTCTGGTTAAGCGTTTGGGCATTTCATCACTGTAGTATTATACACGCTCGAGTATAACTCGGAAGAGTAAAAAAAAATGATTATAGTCGTCCTGTCGGCACACTTACTTGGGACCTATCCCATTGGATTCCCCTTTTCACCCTGATTGCATTCATACCTTTCATTTT
>CBVK0103377811.1:0-11994 GCA_900067695.1 Picea abies | reverse complement strand
GGTCTCACTTATGGTTACCTTAGAATGGCCAACCAAATAAAATCAAAATTAATCAAGAGAAATTTAAGAAACACGCAGTAACTAATTTACAAGCCACCAATGAACCTTATTCTTCTAAATTTCCTATTTTATGGAATTATTCATTAGATTCTAAATTTGGAAACTTTATGGTTATAACATCTCAAATTCTAGAAACCCAAATGTTTGAGTTAGTTTTTCAGAATAATTTTTGATCCAATAGTAGACACGAAAATGGTAAGTAATGTATACATTAATGACACATCAAAAACTGATAAATTGTCGAGAGATGAAAAAAACTATTGGATAAGGAGTACACCCATAATATTTGGACTCTATATTTTGACTGAACAAAATCTCAAGAAAGAGTTGGAGTCAAATTATTATTTATTGACCCCAAGGGAAAACATAGTTTTTGGTCTTGTAGGTTGGAATTTGATTGCACAAATAACACTATTGAATATGAAGAACTTGTGGTCTAAAAATGGTAGTGGATCTGAAGATTAATAAAATTAAGATATTTGGATATTTTGAAATCATAATACGACAAATAAATAATACCATCCACTGCAATTCACTGCAACTTAGGAATTACCCACATCAGATACAAAACTAATGCATAACTTTATGGCTTTTAACATCACTACCATACCAAGGTCTAAAAATATTGTGGTTGATTCTTTATCCACTATTGCTTCTATATTATCCCCATTGGAATATTCTGGAGCATGTAGACTTTTTATTGAATTATTATACAAATCCTCGGTCTCAAAAAACATTACCATTTCGAAGGTTTTTGGAAGGAGATGAACAGATTTTGGAATTTTTTACTAATGATGAAATTTTCAAAGATTTAACCATAGATGATGAAGAATTCTAGGCGTATTTAGAACAAAATTCTGATAAAACAAGTCCAACCAAGTTGCACACCATGCCTAAAGGATTCATCAACCTGGAGAAATGGTTTGATCTACAAAATAGGTTTGGAAGACAATATGATGCCAAAACAATTAGTTCCACTCTATAAAGTTATGATGTTTTTAATATAGGTACCTCAGAGGATCCTAAAAATTTGAATATTGGAAAGGATTTCTTTGAAAAGGAAAAGAAATCTCATGCCAAATTTTTCATTGATTACAAGGATATTTTCGCTTGGTCCTATGATGATCTGAAAACTTATGATACATTAATTATCTAGCATACCATACCTATGAAAAAGGATGTGAAACCTTTTCAACAAAAACTGTGTAGGTTCCACCCTTCTCTCGAACCCCTAATTCAAAACAAACTTAAGAAACGTCTCGATGTTAAAATTATCTTCCAAGTAAGACACTTAGCATGGGTTGCCAACCTTTTTTCTATTAGGGATAAAAAAGGGGAAATCCATCTTTGTGTGGATTTTTGAAACTTAAACAAGGCTTCAGAAAAAGATAACTATCTAGTACCACCCATGGAACAACTTCCACAAACGGTCTTGAGATCTAAGATGTTCTCACTCCTATGTGGATTTTCTAGTTATAATCAAGTTTTACTATCATAGGAGGACATCCTCAAAACTACGTTTCGAGCCAAATGGGGTACTTTTGCATATAAACAAATTCCTTTTAGTCTAATTAATGTTGGGGCCACTTTCCATAGAGAAACGGATGTTTCTTTTAGAGGATTATTTAATAAAAGTGTGTTAGTCTATTTATATGTTGTGACTATTTATTCAAGGAATAGAGTTGATCACATTTCACATCTTACTCAGATTTTTGAAAGATGCAGAAAATATTGGATTTCTCTTGATCCAAAGAAAAGTATTTTTGGGTTACTAAAGGAAAACTATTAGGCCATATCATATCAAAAGAAGGTATTACAATTGATCCTTAATGTATAAGAGTTGTATCTCAGTTTCCTATTCCCAATAAAAATAAATTGATGCAATCTTTCTTTGGAAAGATTAACTTTGATGGGAAATTCATTCATGATTTTGTTGAAGGATAAATCCATTAAAAAAAATTATTTGAAAAACTCAAAATTAAAATGGAATGATAAATAAAAGTAAGCATTTGAAAAAATTAAATCTACTATTTCCAATTCTCCTATGTTGTGTAGTCCTAATTTTGATCATGATTTTTTTTATATACTTTTTCTTCTGATCAATCTATGGTTGCAGTTTTAACACACAAAAAATGATCAGAACAGGGAAGCTCCTATTTATTTTATGAGTACTAAAGGGGTAGAGTTGAACTACCCAACCATTGATAAGAAAGAATATGCCATATACAAATTTGTTAAACATTTCAGATCATATATTCTCAAAAAACATACTAAGGTCATAGTGCCTCGCCTTGTTGTGTGATATGTGTATATCCAATAAGAGATACATGAGTGTAGAGGGAATTAGATGATTGTTATACAAGAATTCGATATGGAAATAAAACCTGCACATGTTTTCAAAGGTCATGGGTTGTGTAGGTTGGTTGTCGAATCCCAAGACTCTACACTTAAAGAAGAAGGATGGGAAAAGGAGTGCTCAATTAACACCAATGATGTAGCTCTCATATAACCACTTCGAGGCTCTTGGTATTCTGATATGATTTATTTTATATGACGCAGAACCCACCTTCTCTCCTTGGGGTTTCTCGACCTCCCAGTATAGGATATTCAAATACTTGAGCGAAATCAACTCTTTGGGCCTCCAATAGACCCAAACTTTAGATTACATAGGTCTCTTATTGCTACCCACGGAGGCTTCGATCACCCGCACGCCCTTTCTCTGGAACTTCTAGTAACACCAATTGGAGATCACTAGATCCTATGTTAGACTCTCCTCTCATACGACCATGAGCTATAACCTCCGACTATCCCCCTTTGCGAATTGAACTTCTAGTAACACCAATTGGAGATCACTAGATCCTATGTTAGACTCTCCTCTCATACGACCATGAGCTATAACCTCCGACTATCCCCCTTTGCGAATTTGGGATTTGGCGGTTTTTAATGCGCCTACCTCCTTTTTCCCCAAACTTCAGACCGACGGAAACACCCAGACCAAATCTATGGCCCACGCTCCTCTAACAGCCAACGATTTTGATCCAATTTGGAACTTCAGCGTTTGGGAGTTATGAACGTTCTAATGCCCTTTTCCCCCTGAAGTAACCTTTTCCTAAAGCTATGGTTCAAGTGCCACATGCGTGTCTCGATCTATGGCTGATATTTTCCTTTGATTTCCCCTTCGGGTGAATTTCAGTCAATGCCCCTTTGCTTCTCTTTCTTCCAGAGTGTCAATCCTCTAAAGTGAAATATATTCTGTCGCACGTCCTTTTCTAACGAACGGTTCAAATGGAGTTCGACGCTTCAGCCTTCGGGACTTTTTGTGCCTTCACTCTTCATTTTCCCTGAAGTTCTCTATCACTAAAGTGATAGATATGACACCACGTGTCCACACAATCGACGGCTAGGATTTGTATTCTTACCTTTTGGATCTTTGAATGACTTATGGTTAAAGGCTCCACCTTCTCCTTTCTCTTTTCTCTGAATTCCACGATCTGTTGACGCATATCCTCCTCATATTGACAGTCATGATGGACTTTGCTACTTTGTGACTTTGGCAGAAATCACTTCTACTCCACGCAAATCTTCCAGAGCTTTATCTCCTGGAATTTTTGATCTGTTTCCATGTATCATCCTCGATACCGATGGCTTAGATTCACTTTGCCGCTTTGAGACTTCGACGATCCCTCTTATTAAACACGTTCAAACCTCTGAATACACAGAGTGTTGAAGGACTTCAAAGACTAACCTTTGTGCAACTCTTCCAGATTTCATGGTCTGAAAAGATCACAATTCCTCTGAATGGATATCGCTCATTGATTGAGAAATTCTCAATGGGTTCCTCCCTACTGAAGAATTTACACCTGCTATCTCTTATGATCTTGTTCTTTTCGATACTTTGAACTCCTCAGAAATATTCTTCGGCACCTAGTTGAATATCGACCCTCTGTACACCTTGCAAACAGGTTTCTTTACACAACTCCTTTTTGGGCGACTGTGCACTCCTTGCACCAATTGCTTACACAACTCAATTTCTTCTCCTGAACAATACATATTTGAGTGTGTTTCCACCTATGCACACCTTGTGAGGTCCTCTACACTCTTTTCATAAAAATCTTCAAGTTATCCCTCCTGAACTTCTGAGTCAAAATACTTTGTCAACGCACTCATTGCGGACACTATGCACTTCTTACAAATAAAAGTTCAAGTTATCTCTTATGAGCTTCTGATTTGAAACAGACTCTATCAACGCACACCTTGCAGACACTATGCACTCCTTGCATAGGGTCGTAGAAGAGAAACAATTGAAACTTATCTAATCCTCACAGATTCATACATTCAACCATGTAAATCATTCATAACATACGAACAAATAAACACAAAGAATTTCAATTAAACTGAAATCCTACCATTCATTCAGATAGACACAGTAACAACAACACCAGACATTTGGATCAATGCTTCTTTGTTATATTAATTCAAATGAAATGTACATGGGCTCATACAAATCTGATAAGCTTCAACAACTTCAGCAACTACTATCAGTAGAAACAACAACCTTCAGTAGCGCAACAACAATAACTTCAGCAGCCTCTTCTCGGCAACAAAACATTTTTTTAAACAAAAAGAGCTCATAGATATTTTTCCCTCCAACTACCTTAGTGTTATCCTATCAAATTAAAATATTTCAACTAATAAGGATTATTACAATAAATGATCGGTACAGATAGATAAGAGTGAATGCTTCAAATATGTACTGTCATATACTACATTAAAGAAAATACAATCCCCATCGATCTCATGTGATGGTTCATCCTCTAAGCATTTAAGAAGTTCTTTAATTACAATCTTTTCAATATATGTGCATGGCATGCCATCTCAAATTTCAAAATCACTTCAAAATGTGTGTTGGGATGCTAAGTTGTCCTCCACTCATGCTTTGCTGACGATGCTCCTGCATCATTATACATCATGGAGTGTGTCCTAATCATATGAATTCAAAATATAGGATGGATTTGAGGTTAGAATTGGCTCAATATAGGTTAATCAACATATTCTAATGGAATGTTGTTATGGTGTTTAGAAAAAGAATATGTTGAAGATGTATTGAAGGATCTTCATGATATCCCTGTCGAAGGACATTTCATTGGAGACACTACAGCTCACAAAAATTTGAGGCATGGGTAGAATTGGCCTACTCTCTTCCAATATTCACACGCTTATGTTAGGAAATGTAGAATTTGTAACTGAGTGCAGAAAGAGAAAAGAAAGCTTCAATATATTTACAACTAGTTAAGATCAATATCCCTTTCGAGAAATGGGGCATAGACATAATTGGAAAAATAAACCATCACTCATTAAAGTATCAAAAATATATATTTACAACTATAGATTATTTCACTCAATGGTATGAGGTTATTCCCCTAACAAAGGTAACTAAAAAGGTTATCATTTAGTTTTTAGAACAATATTTGACTACCAACTTAGGGGTACCTTTTGTGATTGTTTCTTACAATGCTACTTAACTTTTCTCTACTTTGTTGATTGAATTTGCAATAAACCAAGGGATTATCATCACATATTATGATAATTGTTACTCTCAAAGGAATGGGGTAGTTAAGTCCACCAATAAGAATTTAATTTTCATCTTAAATAATATTGCTGCTTAAAAATCATAGAAACTTGAATAATGCTTTACACAATGCACTTTGGGTTGATAGAGTGACTCCTAAGGAAGCCTTGGGAACCTCCCCATACTTTATGATATATGGTCAAGAAATAATATTTCCAACAAAATTCCATCTCCCCTCCCTACAGTTATCTCAAGATTCAAGAGAGAATCATCTCTCTTCTTTAAAACAAAGAATTGATACACTCCTTATGTTGGAAGAAGAAAGGAAAAATGATAGAAAGAAGTTTGCAGTGCATCAAAAAATAGCCAAACGTTGGTTTGATAAACATAAGGCAGGTGAAAACAACTTAGGCATAGGTGATATGGTCTTAAAGAGAAATAAATTCAATGAACCAAAGGGAAAACACACTAAATTCTAAAATTTGTGGCTCGGTCCCTACCAAATAGAAGAAAAAATTGGGGTTGGTACCTATCAATTACGGTCCCTACCAAATAGAAGAAAAAATTGGGGTTGGTACCTATCAATTACAAAGTATGGCAAGTGAATTAGATTCTCTGCATGTCAATGGTCAAAGTATCAAGTGATATTTAACTTATCTTCTCCAAGTGAGTAATCGGTCTCATAGAACATTTTATTTTTCTTTGATTACATGCATTTTTATTTTCCTTTGTTTGATCTATGCATTCCCCCTCGCATGAATTCATATCTCTTGATATTCTTTGATAATAATGTTGAGAGTTCAATTTTTGGTGAAACACGAGAAACATGTCTTTAGTAACATACTTCGCCTATTTGATACCAAAACTAAGGTGAATCAACACTGAATAATAAATAGAAGTCAAGAGATATTTACAGTTCTCTATATATATGATTTGGGGAAAACATATCATCATATATGTGGTTAGGAATGTTTGAAAGGAAAGATTGTGGATGGACGGAAAGTATGACCTATGCATTGAGCAGAAATCGATGGAAATCCTATTTATTTTAGGTTGGGTAATCCTCAAAGACTAAGTACCTGCTTTACCTCTTTCATTAACATATATCATCCTCACACGCTCAATTTTTCTCCACAAGAACTATTCATCATAAAAATATCCATTATTGGTTATACATGTACTTTGATAGAAACAAAAAGATGAAGGAGGAAAAGAATTCAAATGGAACTTATTTTTTCAAGTAGGAAATGAATACATCTGTATTGAGGATATGGACACTCACTGGCAGTGGAGAAACATAGGAAGGGTAATAAGGTTACTTAGAGGCTAAAAATGAATATCCTCCTATAAAGGGTAGTCACATATTTGGTTTCTTTTTCAAAGGATGGATCATTGGTTTAAGGTATGAAAGTTGGATAGTCAGACAAATCCTCATGACAGGGAAACACATTATTCCCTAAATCATATATATATATATATATATATATACATACATATACATACATACATATATTATATATATATATATATATATATATATATATATATGTGAGTTCTATTTTTTATTCCAAGTCATTCACCTAAAATTAAGATGATTTTTTCTACGAAGGTATAATCAGAGATTCTAGTTTCACCCTGTGAATTTGTATTTTTTTGAGTACACAACACACCCTAAAAACATTTAGTATTTTTGGGTACCACTGTTTTCTAGTTTTTTTCTCTCCAGATTTTTTGACCTTTTTTCTCAATTATTTCATTTTTTGCATTAGAATATTATGCATATGTTTACCTAAAAAATACAAATGAAGTGCATTTCAGAAAGACAATAAAAATCAAATATATAGAAAAAATAAAAATGAGACTAAAATGTATTATTTCTTGAAGTACCAATAGGCTTGTCGTCATTCACAAAAAGTCTATGGAAAACATTGTATTCAAGTATCGACGTCGATGAAAAAATATTTTTGTAAGTCCGATAGGATTATCGGAGATTCATGGAAAATTAATTACAATCAAGTTTATCAAATAAATTTCATGCCAACAACTGATACATCGAGGGAATATTCCAAGGATATGATATTAGTGGTTTGTAAAATGGTACCAAAACAACACAATTTTTAAAACCTATGATATACTTTGTCGTCGGTTCCCGATAAACATAGAAAGCATGCCAATGGTCATATTGGTGGTCAACCGATAAGCTCTCCTAAACACTTTTTTGAAACTCTCAAAGAATCTTTGAAGGAATATTATTTTTGAAGGTTTACACGAAAGGATAACAAATTACTCTAGAGGGTTTCAAAATGTTTTCTATGAACTCTGATAAGAGAATGTATGTGTGTCGATGAGATCAAGAGAATATTCCCAGAATATTTTTTCAGGGGTTTATGAAAAAGGTGTGAAACAACACATTTTTGAAACCACCAATACACTCCACTTCCAACACTCGATAATCATAGAAAAATGCACCAAATGAAATGATTTCCAAATGCACCGATACAAATAGGAAGTGATATAAGTACCCCCCATTGGTCATCAAAGCTAGTTTAAATATTAATGTAGTTTTTGATGGTAGCATTTGAACCAGTGGATTTGTAGGATCCTATTGAAATGCTTGAGATTTTGTTCTCGATTTGTTCCTAGGTCCTTTAAATCTAAGCTCAGATTGTTGTTTGTTTCATTTTCGATCAAATGTCTGAGAATTCATTATAGAGAAGAATTTTTCTTTGAACCTAATTAGTCAATTTGAGAGTTTAATCATTAAAATAACAATTGGATTTTAGTCCTATGCATCGTCAATCCTGGTCAGTATTCTCTAATCATATTCTGTTAAAATCCTTCTTCGAGAGGCTCACACACAGAGTTTTATTATATTTCTTTTCATTTTTAAATTAGGAATCAAGCGATCAATAAATATGTCCAAAACTTAGTATATCAATGGATAGTTTCTTAGAAGGGAACAATGTGTTGTAAATATTGTTATCATTGATGTCAAAGACAAGGGGAGACTACAAATGTCCAAGATAAAGATTTTCAAGATGGGGATTGTTGGAAATATTTTTTTGGATTTTTGATACTCTAAATAACTAGATCAAATGGGATCATAGGTTATATGGTTGGAAATATTATTCTGATACCTTTTCCAACAGTATATTGCACTCCCTCTAACTCCTTAGGAATAAGGAGATATGATTTTTTTAATAAAACAACCCAGCCAAAAATTTCATCTTGGCCCAGCCAATGTTTACAGGTGAGCCTTAACAATGAGCACAGAAACACTATAGATATAGGATAGATGTGCGCATTTGAAGAGTATCCAAGAAAGAAGATAAATTATGAGGTGTGAAAGTCAAGCTAGAGAGTATTCTTCAGATCTAAAGGTGCAAGAGGATTTTTCTTGGAGTATTAAGGGTGTGCTATGAAGGACTAAGGTACATGATGTTGAAAAGTGCATTGTTTTGAGGTTGTGTTGCTGAAATTTAGGATTATACTATGGGAATGATGCTACGAGTTTCTCTAGGGCATGAAGGCTAAATCATACTAGGGTTTGAATCTATGTATGGGGTATGAAGAAAAGAGAGGCATTGGATAATGAAAGTTAAGGGTATGATGATGCTATGAAATAAATGAAGTATGAAGCATGTAGGTCAAGTCAAAAGTACTCTGTGTATGAATATATTAGGTTGGTTCCTATACATGTCTTATTGATTTGGTGCTTAACTGAGGAGATTGGTGGCTTTAGTAGGTTGGTGCCTAAACAATATCTTGTTGAGTTGGTGCTCAACTGAAGAGATTGGTGTCTCTAATAGGTTGGTTCCTACATAATATCTTGTTGAGTTGGTACTTAGCTATGAAGATTTGTGTCTCTAGTAGGTTGATGCTTAAAATATTTGTAATAATATTTTGGTGCCTATAGACATTTATAAAGATAATTTTTTTGGGTTTTCTCCTACAAGGGTTTCCAAGTTAAATTGTGTGTACCGTGATTTGGGTTTACATGCATTTACTATTTTAAAGTTAATGAATGATTGATGAATGTTCAATTAAAATAAAAAGTATACTATACCAATTCACCCCCCCCTCTTAGTATAAGAATAAGTTCAACAGTTGGTATCAAAGCAAGTTCCTTTGGAAACAGTCTAACCACTAAAAGGAAGATATTGAGAGCACACATGACCAATCAAGAAGGTTTCCCCACAAATAGGCTATGTTGTTTGATGGAAAAAACTATGCCTTGTGGAGCATAAGGATGCGAACATATCTAATGGCCCTTGGGATTGACATTTGGAAATTAATCGTGACTGGTTATACAACCCCAACAACTCCACCAAAAAATTTGGCAGGGAATAAGTCTAATGAAATAATGCAAAAGTCATGAATGTCATCTTGTGTAGTCTATCAGAATCATAATTTGTCAATTTGATGCATTGTGAATCAGAAAAAGAAATTTGGGAAAAAATTCAAAACATCTATGAAGGTGATGACAAGGTGAAGAAGGAAAAGCTCCAAACTCATAGAAGAAAGTTCAAGAATTTGAAAATGAAAGATGAAGAAAATGTTGCATCTTATTTTCTCTATGTGGATGAAATTGTCAACACCATTAGAGGACTTGGTGAAACATCCCCACTATAATCCCATGTTTAATTAACATTGATGTAGATATAATGCGGCTACATCCAAAGCGATGTAATATGTGAATTGTATCTCTATGTTTTAATAATAAAATGTGATTTCAGTTGCTAAGGGGACATGGACAAAGATGGGGGATGAATTAATCCACAAGAGAGGGGAGGGTCTAAGAGAATGTCTAAGAGGGGATCTAAGGGGGAATTACCCATGAATATTGATCCAACCCAATTTCATAAAATTTCCATTGATATATGGACCTTCTAATTTCTGATTGACTATTCCCAAAGACAATTATTGAATACATGTAAGAGGGTGGTTGAGAGTAGTCACATCCCATAGTTATTGGGCACATGGGCATTGAGTATAATCAGCTATGGGAAGTGTGTGAGTCAAGAAAGGTAATCGAGAGGGAGGAAATTTGTATGGGTTGGGACAACAATTTTACACAAGAAGTTTTTGTGCACAAGGAGAAAGTAGAGAGAAAAAAGGAGAGCTCGGAGCTGGTGTTGCCATGGAGGGTGAATTTTAGAGCTTGTTGGAGCATATTTGGAGCGTATTGGAGCTGAAGACTGAATAACCAGGTCTAAAGAGTGAACTATTGAGTGAGTTGCACTAAAACAACAAGTGCTTGTTGTTGTTTACTAGTATTTTTTCCTAACAGCAAGTTCTCTTGAGTTCCCAGCTGAGAGATTCATAGATACCCATGCTAGAGAGACCATGATAAATGAATGGGATGCCCAAGGGACTGATATCGGTGAAGGGGTACATTCCTTGGGTTTGATAGGTCAATAGGAAGAGATCTGGTGGAAAATCGAGATAGTTGTAGGATAATACTAGTGGGTTGTGAGTTTTATAAGTTGTGAGTGGACAATGAGAGACCACCCTCTTTGTGGATTACTAGCCTCAACTCAGAGGTGACTGGTTTTTGAGATTTGGAACAGTCATTCTATGGTTGGGTGGAACATTCATCCCAAGCAGTTGGTTGCAGAACAATTTTAAAAATATATGTGTTTATATTTTTTATGTTTTGTATTTATGAGTTAAATTCTTGTGCATGATCTATGTAAATGAGAATGATTTATATGTTGGTGTAATGAACTATTTACTACATTCATGTGTGTATTTAGCATGTTGTATATCCATCTATTTTATGGTTATTGATAGTAGCTAAAATTGGTTCTAATTCATAGCTAAAAGCTACAGGAAATTTATTTCATTGGCATTAATTTCATTTTTATGAGTATTATGCACCATAATGTCCATTGATTGGGATAGGGGACGTTACATTATGGTATCAAAGCCCTCAAGTTCCAACATTGGTCTTGTATGGACCACAAACCAAAGAGAATTGGTGAATTTTATTGTTGCAAATTTTGTCTCTAATGAATTTGGAAAAAAAATGGATAAGAACATAGCGAAATCCGCAAATTCATGAGAAAATTCAAGTCAAATTTACCTCACATCCATCAAGGAAAACTTTAATGGAGTAAATCTGCAAAATTGCAAAGTTAATTTTGTCTTGTAAGGTTTAAATTCATGTTTTAATGGTCTCCTATAGCGTTGGGAAGAAGTTCGGGAATTGACGGTCGAGATTGTGTTTGATCTCAAGATCGAGGGCTAAGATTGATTTTAATAAATTTAAATTTGTAATGTTTTGCCCATTCTAAAAGGTTGATCAAATAAATGGTTGGGATCTATTTCAGGGGTTTTTGAAATGGATCATATCAACAATTGAG
>CBVK0103377735.1:0-12514 GCA_900067695.1 Picea abies | reverse complement strand
TTCCATGGAGAACCTCTACGTGGTCGTCCTCGAGGGCGTGGCATGAGGCTCATCTTGTAATGAATAGAAGAAGCCAAGTGCCACAAGCAGTAGTAGAATGCCTGGAGCTGAACCAGGTCTGCGATTAGCATGAAATTCCGGGTTAGCTCAGTCGAGGGCCGCAGAGGGGGATACCATTCGAAGCGCGCGTAGAGACAAAAGGCATACGCGGATAACCCAGTCATGAAATGAAACTTGAGAGGAGAGGGAATCTTCTTAATTATCATCCGCGGCATGGTAATGGCAATTTAATGCTGGAATGGAGTGGCTGGCGATGGCACGAGCCCATCACATGGCTCTGTGCGTCGTTGGTCATTCCTCTCCTTCGCCTCATGCCAAGTGTAACTCACTAGCACCCCATCCGGAGGTAGAAGGACTATAATTATACCTATTTGGTTTCCTTCTTTTTCGAGTGGACCTCCTTACAATTTGAGGTGGAGTCTCTTCCTCCTCTTTTGAACTCTCTAAAGCCTCCTCCTTATTAGGTGCTTCATGAAATTCTTGTTCACTTTTTGGTTCATCTTTCTCATTCCTTGGTGGTAGCTAAACCACTAACTTGTTCTCATCCTCTTCTAGTTGCACGACTATGGGATAAGGCTTAACTTTTCTGAAAATAACATTTTTGCTATACAAAAATTTTCTAGTGATAGGATCCCAAATATTGTACCATTTCACAGTGTCACACCAACATCATAGTCGATGAAGATACATTTAACTACCTTGTTATCCAACTTAGACTGCTTATCCTTAGGCACATGAGAATATGCCTCACAACTAAAAACATGAAGATACTAAAGTGAGGGATTCTTTCTCATCCAAACCTCCATAGGGTTCTTATCCACAATACATGATGCAAGAGACCTATTAAAAAAGTAACATGTAGTAGCAACCACTTCAGCCCATAACTTCTTCTCTAAGTCGACTCCACTAAGCATACTCCTAGCTCTCTCCATCAATGATCTATTCATCTATTTTGCAACTCCATTTTGCTAAGGGGTATATGGAGTTGTCTTGTTTCTTTCAATGGCATTCTCTTTACAAAACTTATCAAAATTTGTAGAACAGGATTCACCACCATTATCAATCCTCAACGCCTTAATATTCCTACTAGTTTGATTTTTCAAGAGAGATTTAAGCTCCTTATCCCAACTAAAAAGATCAGATTTAGTTCTAAGAAAATATACCCATGTACTTCTATAATAATCATTAATGAATGAAGCATAATACAAAGAATTGGAAATTGAAGGAACTTTAACTAGACAAATACATCAAAATGAATTAAGTCCAACAACCCAGAATATTTATGAGAACTAAAATAAAACTAGCTTAGAAACCCAAAAAAACCACCTAAAGGAGGTAGTCATTGTCTACCAATAATGCAACAAGCAAATAAATCAAGGTGATTGTGTTTTGCAAGCCTGCCAAGGAGTGACTGGTCGCTCTATATACCAAATATTAGGATCGACCATGGTAAAAAAAGGAAGAAAAATCAGAGTTCTGGTCTAGATATGGCATATTTGAAGGATCTTACCACCTAGACAATAATGAGGAAGATAAATATGCTACCTAAGACTTTTAGAAAAAAAAAAAAAAAAAAATTCAAATCTAAGGAAGAATCAATAAATCCTCCCCCATTGGATTTTCAAGTTCTGTTATGGGGAAATCTCCCCCACGGACAGGTGAGCACTCCCTCAGATCTTCCTTTGATCCAAGACGGATTGTAGGATATACAACAATACAATTTTCCTCTAGATCTAACAGATCTAATCCTAATTTATGCAATAAAAAAGGAGTGAATATGGTCCATATCTTATTTACAATGGTTATCCATGCATAATCCTAGTTGATGTCGCTCCAGAAATATAGTTCCAACTCCTAATACTTTCTTCCTCCACACAAGAGAACAACAATACCTCTCTCAAATCCATTCAAGCAAATAGAATGTCAAATACTTATTAAATCTAACCTTATCTACTGAAGAAACACCAGATCTACAATTGATAAGCATACACGACTGAATACAGACAATTAATGGAGGGTAAAACCATACATATTTATATTAATAAGTGGAGAAAACATTACATCAATCAAACATTTTTACCTTGATTCCATATTGAAGATCTCTCCTAGTTCCTTGCTCCAACTTTTCCTTAGCCCTCACACAAGCAAGACCAACTATAATGTGAAGATTGACTATATAAGAACCTCTTTGAAAATATGTAGCATAAGTTTACTCTCCAAATCTTCCTCCCTTAGAATTCTTTCCTTATATAGATTGATGGAGGAGGATAAGGGATGTATCTACACCTCTAGAAGTTAGTGATATATGAGTCCAATATGAGTTCCCAAGCTCATCATGCAAGATTGACAACTCACCCAACATTGATCTCCTTGAAACTCATCAAATCTAGAGGGTTGTAGGAGTAGTTGTGCACTGCCAATGGTGCAGCTAGCGACCGATCACATATTGCCAGTGGTGCAACATGCAACTAGTTGCACCTTTCTAGGGATGCAAGGTGCGACCTCCCTAAAAAAATCACAAATCCAAGGCAAAAAAGATACGTCTCATCATGACAAAACTAGTAGGTCCTCAATGTATTTCTAGGATGGCAAATAGAGCTATAACATTTACAAATATACTTGTCTCTGGAATTAACAATTGATTCACTAAGTTGACGTCAATATAATTTTCCTCATTATGTGGAAAAATAACAATGGTGATATCATTTATGTGAAGAGATCCTTTGAGTTTTACTAATCTGAAACCCAAAATTAAACTACCTATATTAGAAAACGTTCTTTCCTCTTTATTAAAATCTATTTTTTCAAAATATTTGGCACAAATTTCAAACTAATACTTCCTTATAGTTTTTAAATAATGTCTTCAATTTTTGAATTTAAATTTAACTTGGTTGGTACACTATATAATTCTTTACATTATTTTTCACCAAAATTTAACTTGGATGTAAAATAATGACTGACCTTATCTTTTAGCCTTCACATTAGGTTTCTTTCTTCATTTTTCACTTTACTTGATTGAAATTAAGAGATTACTTTTATAACCTTTTATTTGAGTCTTGATATATATGTTTGAAAATAATATTTAAACTTCTTAAGAATATATTTAAGAATATAAATACTTTCACTTTTATTTACTTTTACAAGAATGGTATTATAAACTTTAATATTTCCACCTTTTACACCTTTTATGTTATTCTATTACTTTTACATTTTACCAATATTTTCAACCTTATTGACTTTTCATTTACAACTTTCCAAATTTTTTTAAGTTATTAATATTTTCATGTCATTCACTTTTATATGACTTCTTATAAAACTTATCCTAGTTTATAGATTTGTATTAATTGGTGAATTCTCACAATGTCTATAACTTCTTCTCACAATGTAATTTACATTCATTTTTATTCTTCCGTGTAAAAAAAAATTTCTAAATTTTTTTATTCCTTCCCGCAAAAATAAATGCCTATAACATAAATGTTCTCTTTTTTCCATAGCATAAATGTTCTCTTTTTCCTAAATATAATTTTTTGCTATAATTCTTAAATATTACTTTGCACATAACTAATATTTTCCTTGCAATGATATCCTTATGGTATAATGTAATACCAAAGTGATTTTGGTATTGGATTTGTTTCTCGGTAAAGATTTTTCTCAATTCAATGTTTCTTTGATAAAATTCTTTTTTAAGTACCATTTTTTACCATGTATGTGGTAATTCACTTTACTTCTTGCAACTTTGGAATCTTTGTTTGATTTAATACTTCTTCACCTGCATTTTAAAAGAACGTGTAAACTTTTTCTCATGTCAAAATGAGTTTGGGCCACGAACTTGGAAATTATTTACAACTAGAAAAATAAATTTGACCATATGTCTTTATCCCTTCCCCACTTAGGGAAAATTGTTAACCTTTGTTTTTTAGATACATAGTATGTGTGGGTATTGAGATCATCGTGTTCATTTCCCTCATGCTTTGGCTAGCTCCCACTATCATCTCTTGCGATCAAGTAGGCCCTCCTCTTACTCTCAATATCATATTTCCTTTCTGATATTTTTTCATAATCTAACTATTGTAGTCCTTTAATGATAATTATACTTATGCCTTTTCTTCATATTCTAGTTTTTATTTCACTTACATGGTTGTTATATTTACTTACCTTAATTAAATAGTTTAGCTACTACTTTTCTTTCACAAGTAGTTGGGCATGCTTCATCCTTATCTGGACATTCTTCACTTATCATGCACTTTAATGCTTCTTGCTCTTTTGTTTTCCATTTGTTTTATTCAAGTTTGTTGTCATGATTCCTACACACATGTGTTACAGCGCTACTCACTTGAACTGATTCTAGAGGCATGGGTCACATGCAAACATTGAGCACATTAGATACCCCACTAGTGGATAACTACTCCATCCAAAGTGGAGCATCGAATTATGCTAGACAAACTAGTAGTCTCTTCTCCATACATACTTTCATTGCTATTGATTCTATTTTTACTTTGTCTTCTTTGATTTTGCATTCTTCTCTCTTTCCTTCCAACTCACTACGATACCCATCTTATGAATAATAGATCCTACAAGGGGGAAATATGTAGCATATGGATTTCTCACTTTAATATTCACATACGCCTACCTAATAGGGATGTCATAATGTGGCCTAGCTTTGTGTCATGTCCATGCCCGACCCACCAAAGTGATGACATGAAGATAGGAAGTTGAACATAATATTTTGATGGAGATGAAAAGCATCATAAAGTAGAGATTGCGGACATAAGAAGACAAAAACAACCTAGATCCATTTAGTTTGGATGAATTGTGAGAATTGAACTATTTGCGGTGGCGCTGTCATAATATATGTGATAGTATTTGTTGGTTCTCATAGAGATTTTAGAGGCTGTAGATGATGAAATTCTACTAGATGGAATGAGAGTGAAGAAGGGCTTTGCGATGTTGTTCCTCTTCTACTCCATGGCATGAATGGAGAGAAAAGAAAAATGTATAGAATAGCAAACACAAAAGCTACTTAAGAAATTGTTGTGGCCACACAACACCCTCCCTAATTTATTCTCTTATCTTTTCCCTAAGAGAAGAAATTTCCCCCCCCCCTTGCTAAATTTTTATACTATAAGAAATTGTTGTGGCCACACAACACCCTCCCTAATTTATTCTCTTATCTTTTCCCTAAGAGAAGAAATTTCCCCCCCCCCTTGCTAAATTTTTATACTAAAAATCCTCTCATACTCTCTCGTGCAAATGGAAAAGCTCAAATGTCTCTTCCCACCCTTCGTACTTTACCATTTGTAGTGATTCTTCATGCTGCTTCATTTCACAAGTTTTCCTTACTTACATTTTCCTCCGATCAAAGGAATTCCGAACAACACCTTTGATGGAACAAATCCTTTATTTGGCATGCTTCCTCCCATCTTCCTTGATACATCACGTATTGATGAGGTTCATCTCTCTCTCTCTCTCTCTCTCTCTCTCTCTTGCTTGCCGACGAGTTTCCCTCTTTTGTCATCGATGTGCCAGTAGAAAGATGTCCAACCTTCATCGATACTCAACATATCGACAACAATCTTCTTTCTCCTGATAACATTGACCCTGTCAGCTAAATGCTTTCATATTGAAACCTCTTTTATTCTCATCCAATTCGATCGCCTCTTGTTGCTCATTTCATTCAAGCTCCTATAATTTCTAATGATTAATCTTTCCACGCTTAGCTGGATAATGTATTACTGATCGCATATCTCACCTGGTCTACTTCATGTTGTGGTCATAATTAAGTTTGTTCATGTCACCAATAGATTTTATTGTACATGCCATACCAACTTGTTCACTTTCTCTTCTTGATTTTATGTCTAACCATGAGCAAGAGAGTGTCGTATATCATCAGATGGGTTAACTGCAACATATGTAGGTCCTCAACTGGCTTTGAAACACATCTTAGAAGAAAATTAGTCCTCAACTCCTAAATAGTGTTAAGATCTCTGAACATTCATTTGTTGTTTTCGTAGATTTATATTTTTGTGCTACTAACACATTACCTTAGCTTCAATGTTTTAACTAAGAGCCTATATAGCACATATGACACAAGAACCAACAAAACTTGATTCAGAAAAAGAAACAAAAAGAGCGGTAATGCCATCTTCGGAACATGCCAACCATAAAGTATACACAATGATGATTCCAATGTAATTGATAGAATCAATATATGAGATCTGAAAGTGCCAAAATGATTGTAAAGGATTTCTTGCCAAGCAAGCCTCGTTAACCGTGGATTTCATTAAACATGGATTCAATCAAATTCTTAAATAACATATTTAGTTATCTTTCTAGAGGTTTCTCTATGTGATCTCTGCGTTGCAAAAAATGGCACCTCAATCGAACATCGTATGAGAAAGTTATGGACTTTCGAACTCAAACTCTTGTTATTTCTTATCGGTAAAAGGACACTTATAAATTTTTCTGATTTTGTCTTGTCATTAAGGAGGAGTTGTTGGAAACTTCTTTGGAACACAGTGGAGGACTTCGTTTGATGGGATCTGGTTCATACTGGAGGAGTTCCCATAAACTCCTCTGAAAGTTTCTTCAAACTACCCCGAAAGCCTTGGAGGAGTTCCGACAAACTCCTCCGAAAGTTAGTTCAAAATACTCCAAAAGGAAAAGGAGGAGTAAGTTCAAAATGTTCTGAAAGGAAAAGGAGGAGTTAGTTCAAAAGTCTTTGAAATAAAAAGGAGGAGTTAGTTCAAAATGCTATGAAAGGCAAAGGAGGAGTTGGTTCAAAATGCTTTGATTAGTTCAAAATGATCTGAAAGGAAAAGGAGGAGTTGGATCAAAACGCTCCGGTTAGTTCAAAATGATTCGAAAGGCAGAGGAGGAGTTATTTCAAAATGATCCTATCAGTTCAAAATCCTTTGAAATGCAAAGGAGGAGTTAGTTCAAAATGCTCGGAAAGAGGGATAAAACCCTACTAAACTATCGTTCATATTTTGACCATAACTTTTGACTCGGATGCTCATATTGCACATTCCTTATAAAATTGGAAAGGTATTTCTGATATCTACAACTTCCCAGTTATATGATTTGATAAATTCCTCACCAAGTTTCTTCATTTTTTAGGATTAATATCTGGCCCCTTGTCAACAACCCTAGTGCACTGTGGCCAAAATCTATGATGGCCCACTAGCGTTAGAAGAAAAATTTGAGATATAATTTTTGTCTTGGATGCTCATCATCAGAAAGGGAGTAAAGATAAAGGCTGGTAAATGAAAGGTCATGGGGGTTGGCGGAAGGCCAAGAGTCATATTGAGCCTCAACAAATACTAGAATTATACCCAAAGAAAGGGCTTTTTGGCTCTTCAAGCATTTTATAGACTCAAGAACTATTTCAAGGACATATCCTATTTTATCTAAAATTGAGGATCTTTTCTTGGAGCTTTGATGTACCATTTGTTGAAACAGTTAATATCAAGAAGCCCTCAGGGCCAACTTTTGAGAGAGAGAAGAAATAGTGTGTGTTGTTGCTTTGCTATGAACTATTTCAAGTGAAATGTATGTTATTCACATGGGTTGTAAGGACATGTTTGCTTATAGACTAATCTGATGCAATCTATGTTACTCTTGTAGTTTTGTTGTTCTCTCTTATATTATATGTCCTGAGCATATGAGTTGTTGATGTATGCATATAAATTATTTAGAATTTTCTGGTTATGTATGTGTATACATGTGTTTCTAACTTTTCACCTTTATAACAACTATCTGAGTGGGGTCTTAAGAAGAGTTTAGTTTCATCACAACTCATTCACTTATGATAATTCACTCATAGCTAGGATAGGATATATTAGAAGTAGATTAGATTTATTTCATGCATTTACATAGTCTTCATCTACATCTTCCATTTGCATAACCATCCATCATTCATTTTCATCGGTGGATCAGACCACAACCAGTAATGGAAGCCAAACCAGAATCTAGATAGATTCCCTATTCCAAATGGTGAGAGGTCTAATTGGGACTTCTTACTGGGAGTAACCCCTACTGTTGACAAAGGGCGATTTCAACATCGTCAACAAAAACATAAAAAAAAAGGTTCATCCTACACTCTATAGTAAAGACATTTCATTTTGGGTGCAGAAACCTGAACAAAGAAGAAACATATTTAAGCTATTATATATGAAATCCCAGATGAATATATTTCTTCTTATAATTTCTTAGAGGAATCATATATTGTCTAAAATACGAAATGAAAGTCCAAATGTTTTAAAATTGTGAAAAAAACTATGGTACACGGGAACCTCTCCCAACCTTTAGAAAGTTTGTTCCCCACGTTCCCGCGTTCTAGGGAGATTAGGAGCTGGAAAGAAAAAGTTTCTAATAATGCTCCCACTGTTCCGGGAGCTTGAGAACTATTTAGGAGCTACTAATATGAAAAAACGAGAGCTTGGGAACTAGTTTTAGAATCTTGGGAACTTGTACAAGCTTCCCATAAAACAAGGAGCACCCACGGATTGAAAAATCAGGAATCACTAATTTTTTCCCACAATAAAGCCTAAAATCTCTCTAAAAAATTCCCAATAAAAAGAGCCCCTCTCATCAATGACACACAATTAATTTTGTGGAGAGGTGGATTTAGATTCAAGAGAGTGTGAGACACACAGTGAGAGGGACTAATGAGCTGCATTCATGGAGAGATGGTTTCAAATTCAAGAGAGTGTGAGACGCGTCGAGAAAAAAGCACACTACAGTTGTTAAGGTAACAATCATTGTTCCGTTTACAAGCGATATGTTTTCGACTTTTATATTTGTAATGCTCAGGGTCGTGATCTGTTTTCAAGTTTCATATTTGTAATGCTTGAAGATTCCCAACTCTGGAACATGAAAATCATGCATGCTACAAATAGTCGTTGAGCATTGACAAACATAAAGGCAAATAATAAATAGACTTTTGTTTCCCACACACACCTTGCACACCTCTGTTGATGTTTTATAACGTGATTTGAATGGTCAACACTTCATTTATTCATGATCTCCACCCGTTATTTAGCGTCTTAACAACCACAACCGTGACACCCTCTCCCACAGGTTAGTCCGTCATATGATATATTCATAATTCTAAAATCTGCATCTAAGTTTCTAACGAATGACATTCACTTAATTTTTAGAATCGGAAAGGCCATTTATTTTTATTTTTTTTTTTAATTTTTATGTTATAGAGTGTGTGTATTTATGACTCCAGTTAACTAACTATTCTTTTTAAATCCTTCCACTTGTATTTACACTTTTGGATTAAACTTCTCAAGTGCTAATGTAAGTTTATTAGCATGGTTTTTGCTGGAAAAGGTTGTACACACTTTACACAAATTATCTTTCATTTCCTATTCTCGTTACACATTTCATCTTCTATTTCCTGTTCTCAGAATGAATAGAGTTGTGGCAGGTAGACCAACATCCTTACCTCTATCTAATGAATAGAGTTGTGGTAGGTAGAATGAATAGAGTTGAGAGTTAGAAAATTATCGGCGCTAGCATGCAACAATCCAGATTCGATTTCAATTTCCATGAAATAGGTAAGGCAAATTATCAATTAAAGTTTGCCTCCCTTTTTTCTAGTTTGATGTGCTCAATTACGTTGAACCTCTGTAAAACCTGTGTATTTGTTCTCTTCATACTATATTATCTCTGTCAAACCTGTATATTTCTTCTCTGCATACTTTATTACCTGTGTAGTTCCAGTTCACTTGTCCGACCTGGAATTAATGAAGCATTGTACAAATATGACACTCCACTCCTTATCTGGCCCATTTTCATATTCCATCTGTGTTAGAAAAGAAATTTGTGATGTATTTCAGCCAAGTTGTGCGTGCTAATAACTGTAATTATTCACTAAAGTACAATTAAATTATTCACTATTTTGAAGAGATGGACAAATGTTCATTTCACTTAAAATCTTGCACAAATGAACTCTTGCGGCTTCTTCATGAACTCTTGTACAAATGAACTCTTGCAATTTCTATTATCTATAAGAGTTTGTTCACTTAAATGAAATATTTGCATGCTGTAATATTTATCGTTTATGCAACATCTTAAATTAGAATGTATATACTATATATAGCATCAATGAAAACTTAACATGCAAATCATTCCCATATTAGAATGGTTAGTAAAATTTTGGGTATAACTCTGGTTAGAAAGCGTGGTCATAATTTCATTCTCTACTTTAGAGAAGTAGATAGAAGTCATGCACTTAAAACCATGATTAAAATTTTTGAGGGAATCTAACCAGGGTGTTTTTCTAAGGATTCTCCACTTTATACAAGTAGATAGTGATCAAGCACTCAAAACAAATTGTCAAAGTGTGGAGGGAATGAATCAATGTTTTTATAAGGATTCTTAAGATTGAACACATTTCAATAACATTAGAAGGGATCCTCTTCGTGCATTTTGAATCATTTTCATGATTAAGGTAGAAGGAGAGGCATGAGAGGTAGAGTACATTCTTATTGGGGAAACTTTTACTCTAGTAAATCCATTGGGAGATTATTTTAAGCCCATTTCAAGAAGTTGTAAGTTAGCATTTTTTTTCTTAAAAAGTAAATCCATTGGTAGATTATTTTAAGCCCATTTCAAGAAATTGTAAGTTAGCATTTTTTTCTTAAAAAGAATCATTTGCATAGCGTTGAAATTAAAGTATACAAGTTTAAGCTTTAAACATTTTTTTTTTGGAAATTTAAAAGGATTATAATTTCTAATTTTTAAAGTTTTAAAGTTTAAAGACACAAATTTCATTTATTAATAATAATTTACATATTTTGTGTGATATTGTTTCATGTTTTTAATGTACAATTGTATTTTATGTAGTAACCACGAGGGAAATCATGGAGACTGGGAGTCCACAATCTAGGGGGAAAGACACAAGTTCTACTCCAATTCCAATTTCAAGCCAAAACCATGTCCAACAAAGCACAAACTCCAAGAATCCGTTGTTAATGTATGTGAAAAAAATCACTAAAAACAAGAAAAAGAATAGGATGTGCACATTGTGCAACCATGTATTTAAGGGAAGCTACACTAGGGTGTCTCATCATCTTTTGTCCATATCTGGTGAAGGAGTTAAAGGTTGCACATGTGATATTGAAAAAAGGATGGAGTTAACCAAGCTTCACATGAGTTCCTTAGGTGTTAGTGAAACATATGTGGACAATTCACGTTCTTTTAAGGTACCTAGAGTTGTATCATCCTCCCATGATACACGAGATTCAGTGAATCAAAGTCAACTAAACCAAATTAACTGTGAGGAGGGGTATACTTCTGTAAGGAGTAAGGGTTCTACTAGTGTTGCTACTGAACAAATTCGTAAAATGTACAATGTGGTGCATAGGGATGTGGTTGATGATGTTGTCGCTGATTTTTTTATGGCAAATGGAATTTCATTGAACGCTACTCGTTCACCATATTACAAAGAAATGGTGAGAAAAATCATAACTGTTGGGCCAGGATATACACCCCCAGGTTACAACAAAATGAGGACATCATTGTTGGATAAGGGGGTGACAAGAATGCAAGGGCTTACAGGGGACCTGAAACAATCTTGGATTCTTACATGGTGTTCAATAGTCATGGATGGTCGGACAAACATTCTACAAAGGCCATTGTTGAATATTATTGTCACATCTTTAGCAAGACCTTATTTTTTAAGAGCAATTGATTGCAATGTAAAACTTAAGGATGCTACCTTCATGTTTGAGGTATTGAAGGATGCAATTGATGAGGTTGGTCCTTCAAATGTAGTATATGTAATCACATATGCGACACTTGTTTGCAGAGCAATGGGATTGATGGTCCAAAGTCGATATAGGCATATCTTTTGGACTCCTTGTTGTGTACATGCCCTTAACAATGTCCTCAAAGACATTGGGAAAATATCTTGGATTTCAAAACTCATTTCAAATGCAAGAGATGCACAAATGTTCATTTGAAACCACCATGCATCATTAGCAATCTACAGGATGAAAGCAAGGAAACAATTTTTAAAACTTGCAGAAACAAGATATGCCACATACTTCATTCTTCTTCAGTGTATGATTGAGGTGCATGCATCCTTACAAGCCACTGTTGTTTCTCAAGAATGGAATGCATGGTCCTAGTCTAAATTAGCTCAAGTCAAGAAGATAAGAGATATGCTTTTTGATGAAGTTTGGTGGTCTGAGTGTAGATATGTGGTTTCTTTCACAACTCCAATTGTGGAGTTGATTAGGTATGCAGATTCAGATTCCCCTACTCTTGGGTAAATATATGAATGTATGGGTAGCATGGTGGGAAAGGTAAGACACATAATTTATCAAAGAAACCCCTCTTTGGAGTTTTTCCAAGAAATCTACAATATAATAGAAAAGAGATGGCTCAAACTGAATACCTCTCTTCATGTGGCTGCATATGCCATTAATCCAAAGTGGTATAT
>CBVK0103377706.1:0-12312 GCA_900067695.1 Picea abies | reverse complement strand
CGCCACTTCGCGATTTTGTCCACCTTCGCGATTTCGCCGCTTCGCGATTTCGTCCACCTTGCGATTTCGTCACTTCGCGATTTCGCTGTTCTTTCCATCGCTATTCTTGCCATCAATGAAAAGCTTACTCCCAACTATAAACCTTCCAACAAAACTTTCCCATTGTTGAATAATAAGAGCCTGGCCGAAGCCAAAAGAATGTTGGTTTTCTTGTTTGGGTTTCCAAGGTAAATTCCGAGTTTATGTGTGATGATTGTTGTGGTTTATATTTGTTTATGAATGGTAAATTGTGTGAACTATAAGTTAATGATTGTTTGTGTATGGTTTAGCAATGAGACTTCATGTCATTTGGTTTGAGCTCATTTTACATTAATATGGTTCTTGTGGGTCAGTAAACTAGACTAATAACTATTTAATCATACCTGTACATTGATTTTGAAGGAGGAAATCGATGACCCTCTGTTATGAGCCATTGTTGTTTATTTATAAGTTTCTAATTTCATTTTTAGATTTGTTGGGCACATTCTCGACTTTTCTAGGCGTTTTCATTTTCCCATAAATCATCGACGACATATATATTGAAAGATGGGTTTTTCTGGGCATTTATTAGCTACCCACATACCATATACACATTTTTCCCCATTCATTGGCTATAAATTTCGTCCCATACATTTTTCTTTGTTGTCGAATGTTGAACTCAACTTCCAGATTTTTTTAGTTGTCGAGGGATTAACAAAAACCAACATTGGGCATTTTTGTGTGCAGTGGGTTACCAAAAACATCCTTCAGACATTTTTATATGTCGTTGGTCATCTATTTCTCCCTTCAAAATTCCTCCTCAGCCATTGGTTGTTAAATCTGACTTTCCAAGGTTTTCCCTTCTTGGTTGGTCGCCAAATTCACCTTTTAACTATTTATTTGAACCTCAGGTCAACCCATTATGACTAGGATTATCTCTTGGTCGAATTCCTCTTTGTATTTGACCGCCATAATTTATGGTTGATTGAATCTGACCACAGTTCGACTGGGTTCATGGTTGGTCGATTTGGTTCTCTTGGTCGACCCAACTTTGGTCGACTCGACTTGGTCGAATTGCCTTGCCTCCAACCCAAATTTCCTCTCTCCTGACTCGAGTTCTGAGTAGTTGAATTTGATTTTTTTTAAGTCGACTCAACTTGTGGATTGGTTGGTCAAATATTTTCCCATAATCCAAATAGCTAAGGTTATCTCTATTTTTGAAGATATTTTTGTGTTAGTGAAATGGTGAGACTATAAGCCTCCCGTTTTTGGATCAGATGGTATCAGAGAAAAAATTCGAATGCATTTAGTGAGGCCTGTATGGTAAGTACTTGCAATGATTACAAAAGAAGTGGACAAGAGTTGTTGCCAAGACTAGAGCGAAGTAGAGCATCAAGAATTTCAAGGGAACATTATGAAGGAGAAGAGGAAGAATATCTGAGGGTTAGGTTGGATCGATTTGAGCAGAGTTTTGCCACATTGACATCCATGGTGTCACAACTATTGGAAGTGAAGAGCATTGAAACACCATCAACAAAGGCTTGTCATCAAGGCCCCAAGAAGGAAGGAAATAAGTCAGGGACATAGCCTAAGTCTGAGCCAGAGATGGGAGAGTGTAGCTATAACAAGACACGGGTACCTTTTCATGTGGAGGCCAAGGTGGAAATAAAGCCATATATCGAGGAAGTGGATGCTATCAGGCTGAACCAATGGCTATAATAGATGGAAGTATACTTCAACATGCATGAGGTAACTGGAAAAAAAAAGATTGCTTTTGCTCGATTGAAGCTCGAAGGCCATGCTTTGACATAGTGGGAGAGTGATGCAATAAGCAAAGCACTAGGAAATGAGCCACCAATGAGTGATTGAGAGGTGTTCAAGAACATTATTGAATCTCAATTTTTTCCAATAGGATATGAGGAACACCAACAAATAATATGACATTAATTCAAGTAGAGACAAGGACAATCAGTGCAGGAGTTCACGAAAGAGTTCAGGAAGAGACAAATTCAGATGGGAGTCTCTCTCAAAAGTCCAAACATGTTAGTCAAGTATTTGGGGGCATTGTTTCCTCAAATTCGTTGAAAAAGGATGTTATTTAGACCAAAGACAATTGACGAGGCTAGTATTCAAGCACAATACCTTGAGGGATAAAAGCATAAGCAACAAACAAGTCCTCACAAGAAATTAGAACCACAGGAGCAATAGAAAAAGAGGAAAAACAAGAAGTGGAATGAGAAGTAGATTGTGGTAACAACACAAGAAGAAACACCTTCAATCCAACAATGTAAAGAATGCGATCAAAAGCGACACACTGAGGAGAACTATTGAAAACTGCACCTTGATAAGCACCCCAAATATTTTTAGAAAAGGAAGAAGAAAACATTGATATCAGTGGATGCCCCAAATATTTTTAGAAAAGGAAGAAGAAAACATTGATATCAGTGGATGCTAAGGAATGAGTGGATATCACATCAGACCTGAAAGGGAAGATTAACTGCAATAGTATTCAAAAAAAAGTAGCATTAGTTAGTTGCAGTCACAAGGAGGAGAAGACAATGATTGAACTGTTCTGCGTTAAAATCCACATGAAGCAGAACAAGGTGGGTTGTTTTTTCAAACTCGGTTCACAATCCAACTTGATCTTTGTGCAATTAGTTGAGAAGCTTGGGATGGAGACTCAAGATCATCTGCATCCATACCCACTGGGTTGGGTATGGAAAGATGTGGAAATGAAAGTGAGCAAGCAATGCAAATTTAATTTTACCATCAATCAAAATGTTTTTGATTAAGTAGTTATATATGTGGTCCCTCTGGGTATATGTGGAGTCATATTGGGAATTCCATACTTGTACATAAGGGATACCATTTTTCGAAGGATATCTAACCAGTACAGGCTAGTAAAGGATGGAAAATCTTATGCCATAAATGCACACAGGGACAAAGCTAAGCTCTCTCTGATCAATGCTCATTAGGCCAGAAGAATCATGGGTAGTACAAAGAATTTTTTATTGCTATTCCTAAGAGAAGGAAAGAAACAAGGATAAGGAAAAAAGTTGGAGATGAATGCATGCTTGGAAGATGTAGTGGCGAGCAACATCAACAACTACAATAACTGATTGAAACCTACAAGGAAGTGTCTCAAGAGCCTCGAGGACTGCCACGTACAAAGAATTTTTTATTGCTATTCCTAAGAGAAGGAAAGAAACAAGGATAAGGAAAAAAGTTGGAGATGAATGCATGCTTGGAAGATGTAGTGGCGAGCAACATCAACAACTACAATAACTGATTGAAACCTACAAGGAAGTGTCTCAAGAGCCTCGAGGACTGCCACCCACGAGAGAGGTTGAACATGAGATCCAATTGTTGTCGGAGTCACCACTTCCTAACATTAGGTTGTATAGGAAGTCTGTCATCGAAGCAGATGAAGTAAAGAAGCAACTACAACAATTTTTGGAGTAGGGAGTCATCAGATTCGGTACATCACCATCTGGTTCACCCATCATCCTGGTGCCAAAGAAAGATGGAAGCTGGAGAATGTGCATTGAATATCGTGTCCTAAATAGGATCACCATGAAGAATATATATCATTTTCCAAGGACCGATGACTTGTTGGATCAACTACAACAACCCAAATTATTCACTAAGCTGGACCTCAAATTAGGTTACTACCAAGTGAGGATCAAAGCGGAATATGTGTGGAAGACAACGTTCAAAACAAGACAAGGTTCGTATGAGTGGTTGGTAATGCCTTTTAGATTATGTAATGCACTTGAAACATTTATGAGACTAATGAATGATGTGATATGCCCTTCATTGACTCTTTTGTAATAGTATTTCTAGACGCCATACTAATCTTTAACAACACTTGGAAAGAGCACCTCTCACATGTGACACATGTACTAGAGACCTTGAAGAAGACTAAGAGCACCTCTCACATGTGACACATGTACTAGAGACCTTGAAGAAGACTCAATTTATTGCCAATTTACAAAATTGTGAGTTTGGAAAGACCTCCTTGATATATCTTGGACACATGATTGGAGGAGGAGGGCTGAGAGTAGATCCAGTGAAGATTGCAACAATCACCCAATGGCCTATTCCCACCAATGTGATATAGGTCATGAGTTTCATGGGAGCAACTCAATATTTGAGAAAATTCATCGTAAGCTTCTCTATAGTGGTAGCTCCATTGCACGTCGTGAACACCAAAGGAAAGAACTTTAATTGGGGTAAGACACAACACAAAACATTTAAATACTTGAAGAGATAATCAACAATTCTCTAGTGTTAGCCATGCCAAATTTGTAGTGACCTTTTGAGCTAGAGACTGATGCTAATGGATATGCATTAGGAGCAACACTCTTGCAAGGAGGAAGGCTAATGTGCTACCATTCAGATTTGTTTCATGGAGCATTGCTTGACTATCCCACATATGATAAGGAGCTATTTGTGATTGTAGAAGCAATGAAGAAGTGGAAGCATTACCTCTTGGGAAAGGAGACTATCATACACATAGATCATCAACCCCTTTAGTATCTACAAAGTCAAAGCAATATGCAATAGGTGAGACATTACAAGTGGTTAGGTTTCTTGCAACAATTTCATTTATTGATTAAGTACAAGAAATGAGTCATGAATAGACTAGTATACATGGTCTCTTGATCACCACTGAAGAAGATTGCAACAATTGGAATGATAATGCAACTTGAGCCTTTCACTCATGAACTTCTGAGTGAATATTATGAGAGAGATAAAGATTTTAGAGGAGTCTACAAGCAACTAAAGGAGAGGTTGGTCGCTGCAATGGAAGGAAATGAATACCACCTCCAAGATGGAATGTTGTACAAGTTGGAAAAACTATGCATACCTTGATACAAAAGAGTTCAGTTGATGAGAGAAGCACACACTTTTAGGGTTGTTGGACATTTTTGTGTGACAAAGACAATGGTGAATTTGCAGCGGTATGTGTATTGGCCAAAGATGCAGGAGTGGGTGGAAAATTTTGTTAGAGGCTGCATTCTTTGCAACACTAGCAAGCCAAGCAACCAAAAACTTGGCTTGTACATGCCATTGCCAGTGCCAAGCAGGCCTTGGGAGATCATCTCCATGGATTTTGTTAGAGGTTTACCTATGACTCATATAGGCCATGACTACTTGATCTTCAAGGTAGACCGCTTCAACAAAATGTGTGTGCTCATTCCTTGTAAGAAGACAATATCTGGATGAGAGGAAACTAAATTGTTCTCATCCATGTCTTGGTACATTTCGGATTGCCAACCTCCATCATATCTGATAGGGACAACAAATTCTTGGGCATATTATGGACAACACTTTGGGAAAGAGTGGATACCAAGTTGAAGTACTCCACTTCCTTCCATTCTCAAATTGATGGACAAACCGATGTATTAAACGAGACGTTGGTGCAAGTGTTTAGAGGTTACAAAAACAAACATCCAAAGACTTTGGATGAGCAGATAGTCTACATTCAACACTCCTACAATTGAGCATTTCATTCTTCCAGCAATAAGTCTCATTTCGAGACTTGTTTTGGTTATTTACCTCTGTCACCATTTGATATTGTTTCTGGATAGAAGAAGGAAGAAGCAGGACTACAAGGATAATAACAGAAGGAAAGCACATTCATGGACAATATCAGGCATATACATCTAAGCATTAAATAACAACTCAATAAGAGCCAACAATTGTACAAATCCAAGCATGACCAACACAGGGAGGATCACAAATTCCGAGTTGGAGACAAGGTGTGGTTCTATCTCTGTAAGGAACGTCTGCAAGGAGAATCAAAGAAACTCAAGCCCCTTAGATATGGACCATTTGANNNAAACTCAAGCCCCTTAGATATGGACCATTTGAGATCATTGAAAAAGTGAATGGGAGTGCATTTAGGATAAAACTTATGCCTTATATGCAGATCAACTCAATGGCGAACATGGAATATTTGAAGTTGTTTGAATCCTCCATGCTAAATGAGGAGGAAGAACATCAGGTTCTTTCGATTTTTGAAGACCTTGCACCTCATGGTCCCGAGGAGTTGAAGGAAGACACAATTTTGCAACACAAGGAGAGGACAACTCGTAGAGGACAACAAGAAATGTGGCAGATTGGTCTCAAGGGATAGACTGCAAGGAAAGCAAAGTGGTATGAGAGGAACCAGATTACAAACAAGTTCCCTCATCTATTCTTAGCAACATTTGGGGACCAAAATCCTCCCAATGGGGAGGTGTGATCTGAATTGGATCCAACAAGAACAATTGGCTATCAACACAGGCTCTAAGATGATCAACACACACAAATTTTAAGGCTATGGATGAAGAAGGAGATTGACTTGTTGGCGTGAAGGGCCCCATGCCATCACGATTGATGTCCATCTTTGTATGTAATATATGTAAAGTTAGGCAGTATATTGTTGTATGTGAAGAAATAATGAGACGTTCATGAGACCTTTTCCACATGGGAGAAAAGACAAATAAGCACAAGAAAGAAGGAGAAACAAACTGGAGAGAAGCTAAAGCGTTGGGGATGCCTGACCTTCCAACTATCCTCCCAGTTGACTCACTCCTCTATATTATGTTTCCCCATAATGAGAAAAGGGTTCTTTTGTGGTGAATGATGTAGAGAGGTCGCCCAAATGTCACCGAGGAGCACAAAAATGAACCAGAGATCTTGTAAATTTCCCATTGCTGAATAATAACGAGCCCGATCGAAGCCAAAAGAATGTTGGTTTTCCCGTTTGGGTTTCCAGGGTAAATTCTAAGTTTATGTGTGATGATTGTTGTGGTTTATATTTGTTTATGAATGGTAAATGGTGCACACTATAAGTTAATGACTTTCTATGTATGGTTTAGCAACGAGACTTCGTGCCATTTGGTTTGAGCTCGTTTTAGATTAATATGGTCCTCGTGGGTCAGTAAATCAGAATAATATCTCTTTAATCATACTCGTACATTGATTATGAAGGAGGAAATCGATGGCCCTCTGTTATGAGATGTTACTATTTATTTAGAAGTTTATAATTTCAATTTTAGAGTCATTGGGCACATTCTCGACTTTGTTGGGGGTTTTTCTTTGCCCATAAATCATATACGACATATATATTGAAAGCTAGGGTTTTTTGGGTGTTTATTAGCTACCCACATACCATATACACATTTTTTCCCATTTTCCAGCCACCAATTTTGCCCCATATGTTTTTCTTTGTTGTCGAATGTTGAACTCAATTTCCAGACATTTTTATTTTCCGGGGATTACCAAAAATTGCCTTTGGGAATTTTTATGTGTCGTGGGTTATTGAAAACGTACTTCGAATGTTTTTATACGTCACTGGTCATCTATTTCTCCCTTCATTCTTCCTCCTTATCTGTTGGTTGTTAATTTTGTATTTCAAAGGTTTCCCCTTCGTGATTGGTCATCAAATTATCCTTTTAACTATTTATTTGAACCTCAGGCCAACCCATTCCGACTAGACTTTTCTCTCCATCAAATTCCTCTTCTGCATTCAACAGACAACATTTCTGGTTGACCAAATCCACCCACAATTCGACTGGGTTCATGGTTGGTCGATTTGGTTCTCTTGTTCGACCCGAATTTGGTCGATTTGCCTTTCCTTCGACCCGACTTGCCTCTCTTCCAACTCAACTTTCTGACTCATTTTTTCCAACTCGACTTCTGGGTATTCGACTTCATTTTTATTTGAGTCGACTCGACTTATGGATTGGTTGGTCAAGTCTTTTCCTGTCATCTAAAGAGCTAAGGTTGTATCTGTTTTTACATAGATTTTCGTGTTGGTGAAATGGTGAGACTATAAGCCTCCCATTTACGGATCAATATTTGAGAAAATACACACCAAGAAGCACAATAGGTTAAAAAATTTCAAATCAAATTTGTAATTCATTATAAATTATAATTTATTATTTTATGCCCCATCACCATCTAGAGTCTAAATTTTGTATTATAATTATTAATTTATAATTTATGACCTTTATACATGTTGGAATCCCAACACCTCAACTACATGGTATATGTATAACACAATCTTCGATTGTGGGTGAGATAGATTTAGAAAACACCTGACGTGAACATCATTTCATTGGATGAGATTGAAACCATTGTTGCATGAAGGGTTGATACCGAGAGGCCTATCATGGAATTGGTCCTCGATTGGTTACACGAGGAGGCAATAGCAGGGGAGAGAGAGGTAGAGGAGGAGGATGTTCCAGAGCAGATTCAACAAACACCTTTAGAGGAGGTGACTATTGACATTGGGAGTGCGCCAGCGCCACCAACTTCATCAACTTTGACAGAGCAAATTGTACTTGGAAGTAGCACTAGTAGAGGACAACAGAGTCTATCTCATGCTTCTTCTGCAAGACATCAAAGTCCAATGCCAACCCCAGGGCCTTCTTCCTCCAAAGGAAAATCCATTTCTAGAGCCATTACCTTTTCCCATAAAAGGGGCAGAGGGAATTGTTAGTTTATTTATCTGTTTTCATTGTAGATGACTCACGATGATGAGATACATTTATTATATTTTTTGATAATATTTTGAGGCTTTAGAGTCAGGACACAATTCAATGTTGATATGTGATAATATTTTGAGGCTTTAGAGTCAGGACACAATTCAATGTTGATATGTTATGTATTCAAGTTTACTAGACATCTTATATATCAATTATCTTTTCATATTTATGTGGAAATGCATTTATTTGATGTTGTTGATGCTTTACATATTTAAAAAATTGAAAAAATGAATATTTTTGTATTTTTTTTTCATTTTGCCAACATTTTTCAATTTTTTTCCCGATGTTGCCGATATTTTATTTTCCGGACCCTCGGAAATATTTTCGTCGACATGATGTCGACAACATGGGTATGATGTTCAAAACTGCTTTACTGTTGACTCCATTCATATTCATCAGATAATCCCCAATGATATCATTGATTTTTCTCTTGGTTATAGTGGCTAGATGAACCAACCAAAACTTTTCATGCTTACATCTCTTCAATTTAAATATTTCCACTAGACTAGGATCTATATAGATATGACTAGCTCCATAATCAATCAAAATAGTTATGGGTTGATTATCAATCTTAGCTTCCACCTCAATGATGTGGGATTGACAGTGTGCTTTTATGTTGTCCAATACTGCATAAATCCTTGACATGCTCCTACCCATGTCCTCCAATGTAGCAGCGTCATGAATGTTATGCATAATCCTCATCCTATCTCCCTTGTGAGGACAATATTTATCCATGTGGTCTCCCTCACATCCCCAACACTTTATGGGATGCTATCTTGGCATGCTCCCCAATGAATATGTTATCTTAAGTTCATGTTGCATTGGCTTCCCTTGCTGATATACTTGAGAGTTGTTCTTGAAGAAAGGAAACTGGATCCCTTTCTTCCTCTGATCCATCTTGTTTTTCTTCTTATCATCCCATGCTTTTTGAAAAGCTAGCCTTCCCTTGTTCTACTCATAAAAATATTTGGATTTCCTTATGTCTTCCTCTTGTTGAACCAGAATTTGTCTCAACCTTACGAAATCCTGCAAAGAGTTGTAAGACCAATTTCCTCATCTTGTTTTCACCTCGGCAAGGTATGGCCGGGGTCCCCACTAGGAAAGTTATTCAATTTAAAAGAGTATTATGTTTATCATTTGAAAAATGCATGGCATCATGGATAAAATTGTTGTGCTCGATATAAAATGGTTGCAAGATGTTATATGTCAAAACCATATGCAAAAGTCGGGTCTATGTTGAATTTTCACTTGATAACACGGGTTGATGATATGCTCCTCAAACGTATGGTATAGTGAACAAAACTATTGTGTTTTACATCAAAAGATTGGCATAAAGTCATCACATTATAACATGATTGCGATATATGCCAAAATCATCACAAGGTCTAAGCGAACAATCAATATATTATCCTTCAACATATGATAAATGGTTGGCATGGTTATTATTATAAAGTGTTTGACATAGAATAATTATTATGGAAGGCGCTCCATGTTATATCATATGAGATCCTTGGCATATTAATCAACGACATGGCATAAGTTTTGAGTTGGTTACATTGTATATTGGAAACATTTGAAAGTTGGTGCATACCCATCATTTGACATACCTTGATATGTAACCCACAACTTCACACATTTATAGTAATGGAGTTTGTGATCATTAATGCATGGAAGGTGCAATGAACCAAGGTGATAGACGAACAATCAATATATTATCCTTCAACATATGATAAATGGTTGGCATGGTTATTATTATAAAGTGTTTGACATAGAATAATTATTATGGAAGGCACTCCCTGTTATAACAGATGAGATCCTTGGCATATTAATCAACGACATGGCATAAGTTTTGAGTTGGTTACATTGTATATTGGAAACATTTGAAAGTTGGTGCATACCCATCATTTGACATACCTTGATATGTAACCCACGACTTCACACATTTATAGTAATGGAGTTTGTGATCATTAATGCATGGAAGGTGCAATGAACCAAGGTGATAGACAACAATTTGAGTGGTCATTCAACTGCTAGGGTTTGTAGTTCATGGTCATTCAACTGCGAGGGTTTGTAGTTCATGCATTTTCGAGCTGGTTTGGCATTATGGAGACCATACCCATGTGTAGATGCTAAACTTCAACTAATTTGTTGTTGGCATAACGAATTCTTCAGCATATAAAATAGTAGAACCTATGGCTCAAGCTTAAGAACAACTTGGCCTCTTCTCTGGCAACAATAAGTTGATTTCTCTGCTGTAAATGGGAATTTACTGTTGTAGCTCATTTTCATTGATAAATGCGTTATTTCACTCTTGTTTGAGTTTGTAAACCCCCTCTCCACTATGCATTTCGACCCCACAGTCATTTCCATTGCTCAACAGTTTCAAAATTGGTCTTTTCATGAAGTTTTTTATGCCCACACTGTTAAAAAACGCCCAGAAATTCATGCACACGATTTTGCTATTGGCTCAAGAGGATACTGTTTTGGCTTTAGTTTCAATTCATGGCTCATAGATATGTTAATGGGAAAGGTTGTTGTACTCACATGACTTCATTTTTCCTCCACATTTTACCATTTAAATGCCCAGTTATATGCTCGACCTTTTACATAAAAAAAAATGAAAGGGATGACCTCTTGTTATCATAAATTTGACCTAGTATCCCTACATTTCTTCCAGAGAATAACTCTGTAATTAATAATAGAATTGCGCCCAACTCTTCAAATGTTGAAAATTACGCTCATAAAAGAACTCACTTAGCCCTCCACTCACTGTCATATGCTATGACCCACATGGTATATTTTCAAATGATCATTATAAGAGTATTTTGTTGCAAAACCCCTCGATTTTGACCATTTTTTGAGGAAGAAATGAAATCTGAAAATGATAACATGCCATACTCGTTATCCTTGTCTTTTTAAGAAGTCTTATGGCATTTCAAAGGCATCCAAATACAAAAATTTTCTTGTCCCATGAAAGAATATTATTGTTGGGCATTGTTTCTTGTGTTTTCATACTACAAAGAACCTTATTTCAAAGAAAGTCTTTTCATAGAAGTTATATATACCCTTTATATGCTACTGCTATAAAACAACATAGTAAAAATGATCTTTAACTTTCAACAAATAATTCATACACGCCTTGTTCATATCCATTATCAGCCTCACATTTATTACATGCCTATCCTATCATTCTCATAACAGAGTTGTTATAAAGCATATTTAATGATCACTTACGAAAGTTTTATTTATTTCAGTTACTTGCAATTGAAAGTTATTATGAGTTTAATGGATATTTTTAATGAGTTTTTTAGTCCAGTGCCAAGGAGTCACAAGGAGAAGTAAAGAGAGAAAATTTTCATTTGGATATGTTCCCTGAAATATCACAGTACTAGTTTTCTATATTGATGACATTATAGTGACATGGATTATGGATAAGGCTATGACATGATAGACTTTCTCATATTTTGTTTTGTTTAAAAAGAAATTATTTTGTGACAACAGTTTTGGAGGAACAAAGTGTAATATTTTTATATATCTTATTCCAGCTTAGATTATGATCGTAAATGAGACAAGGTTGTTGGCATGTTTACAGGTAGAGTGTGCTTGTCATTGATGGCAAGATCAGAGTATGCAACGATGGCAAAACAGGAACAACGTAAGCTTAGGAGGATTAACGCAGAGTCGCACACAGTGCGTAGGTGTGCGCCAGGGACGAGGTTAACTCATTGCCAAAGCTCAAGAGAGATAGCGTACT